>QRFJ01000055.1:134424-247478 GCA_006176705.1 Cocos nucifera
GAGATCTTATCTCTAGCCGAGGTTGTCAACGGTCGCTCGGGAGAGATCTTATCTCTTGCCGAGGTTGACACTCGTGTTAGGACGAGGTCCTCCTCCTGTTCCTAACCGAGGTTGTTCACGATCGCTCGGGAGAGATCTTATCTCTAGCCGAGGTTGTCAACGGTCGCTCGGGAGAGATCTTATCTCTAGCCGAGGTTGGCACTCGTGTTAGGACGAGGTTCTCCTCCTGTTCCTAACCGAGGTTGTTCACGGTCGCTCGGGAGAGATCTTATCTCTAGCCGAGGTTGTCAACGGTCGCTCGGGAGAGATCTTATCTCTAGCCGAGGTTGGCACTCGCGTTAGGACGAGGTTCTCCTCCTGTTCCTAACCGAGGTTGTTCACGGTCGCTCGGGAGAGATCTTATCTCTAGCCGAGGTTGTCAACGGTCGCTCGGGAGAGATCTTATCTCTAGCCGAGGTTGACACTCGTGTTAGGACGAGGTTCTCCTCCTGTTCCTAACCGAGGTTGTTCACGGTCGCTCGGGAGAGATCTTATCTCTAGCCGAGGTTGAAGTGCGCGCTCGGGGGAGATCTTATCTCCTGCGGCCGAGCTTCTCTCGGGGGAGATCTTATCTCCTGCAGCCGAGGTGCGCGCTCGGGGGAGATCTTATCTCCTGCGACCGAGCTTGTTGCTCGCGTTAGGACGAGGTTCTCCTCCTGTTCCTAACCGAGGTTGTTCACGGTCGCTCGGGAGAGATCTTATCTCTAGCCGAGGTTGTCAACGGTCGCTCGGGAGAGATCTTATCTCTAGCCGAGGTTGGTGCTCGTGTTAGGACGAGGTTCTCCTCCTGTTCCTAACCGAGGTTGTTCACGGTCGCTCGGGAGAGATCTTATCTCTAGCCGAGGTTGTCAACGGTCGCTCGGGAGAGATCTTATCTCTAGCCGAGGTTGGTGCTCGTGTTAGGACGAGGTTCTCCTCCTGTTCCTAACCGAGGTTGTTCACGGTCGCTCGGGAGAGATCTTATCTCTAGCCGAGGTTGTCAACGGTCGCTCGGGAGAGATCTTATCTCTAGCCGAGGTTGGTGCTCGTGTTAGGACGAGGTTCTCCTCCTGTTCCTAACCGAGGTTGTTCACGGTCGCTCGGGAGAGATCTTATCTCTAGCCGAGGTTGTCAACGGTCGCTCGGGAGAGATCTTATCTCTAGCCGAGGTTGGTGCTCGTGTTAGGACGAGGTTCTCCTCCTGTTCCTAACCGAGGTTGTTCACGGTCGCTCGGGAGAGATCTTATCTCTAGCCGAGGTTGTCAACGGTCGCTCGGGAGAGATCTTATCTCTAGCCGAGGTTGGTGCTCGTGTTAGGACGAGGTTCTCCTCCTGTTCCTAACCGAGGTTGTTCACGGTCGCTCGGGAGAGATCTTATCTCTAGCCGAGGTTGTCAACGGTCGCTCGGGAGAGATCTTATCTCTAGCCGAGGTTGACACTCGTGTTAGGACGAGGTTCTCCTCCTGTTCCTAACCGAGGTTGTTCACGGTCGCTCGGGAGAGATCTTATCTCTAGCCGAGGTTGAAGTGCGCGCTCGGGGGAGATCTTATCTCCTGCGGCCGAGCTTCTCTCGGGGGAGATCTTATCTCCTGCGGCCGAGGTGCGCGCTCGGGGGAGATCTTATCTCCTGCGGCCGAGCTTGTTGCTCGCGTTAGGACGAGGTTCTCCTCCTGTTCCTAACGCGGCGATTATTGACTGCTGCTTCTCCTGTCATCGCATAGGTTTTCGCATCCAGAAATAATATTATCGCAAGGGGAAGAAATTTTACCGAAGGGAAATCGTGGACAGCGCGCTCTCGTTTGAGGGGTCGACGGGGTGTTGTTCCTCGGAGCTTTCCTCGAGCAGCAAGTCCCGTCCAGACGACCTCCTCTATCTCCTGCCGGCCTTCATAATTTGGACCATGCTTCTCTTGACTTTGTCGCTGGGGATGACAATCACCGATGTAGCTAGCTCCTAGCTCCTCCCCGGGGTGGCGTTGATGACGCCGCGGGACGGCCAACCTTCTTGTCTTTTCCAGTTACGGCAGTGCCTATAGCCGATCTTCTCCTTGATCGCGCATATTTGGAGAGGCCGTAGTCCTTCAGGTCTTGGCGGTTGGCTCTTAACTTTGCCGAGAATTCGAGTTAGAGGAGCGGGTCGTAGTTGCGGAACCTTCCGGGAGGGGGGCTTCGTTCCGTCCTTGCCAGCGCCGAACTTTATTTTGGAGGTTGAGTTGAGGAGTTCGGCTTTCCACCGAGCTTCATTTTACCTTGATGCCGAGCTTTGGGGTGAGCCCGGCTTTTCTCGCCCGAACTTCATTCCGCCTCCAGTGAACACTTTGTAGGCGGTTCCTTTGGGGGACATTCTGGAGCGTGAGTTCGGCCTTACTTGCGCCGAACTTCGTTCCACTTTCCCGCGGAAGCTTCCGCGGGAGGACTTCATACTTCTTTGTCGGAGCTTCCTCGCTGACGGGCTCATAGGTGGGTTCGGCCTTCCTCGCGCCGAACTTCATTCCGCTTCAGCGGGGGAACTTCTGCTCTCCGTTTCTCTCTTAGGGGCGATTGGGCTCCTCCCTAAGGCTGATTCTCCGCATTTCTTCGGCAATAAGTTCCGGGGTGGACGACCTCCTCATGCTGAACTCCTCAATTTGGTGCAAGCTCTTGTTGCTGGGAGACGGCGAATCGCTGATGCACCGAGATCTTTCCCAGGGGCAATGTGAACGACGCCGTAAGGTGGCCGACCTTCTTGCAGTCTCTGGCTACGGCAGCGCCCTTAGCCGATCTTTTTCTGCTTCAGGCCGGTACCGGAGGAATTTACCCAGCCGACCCGTTCTGACGAGCTCCTCAATTTCGTCTCGGAGCTGGATGCATCCCTCCGTGTCGTGGCCGTGGTCGTGATGGTAGAGGCAGTACTTATTTCGATCGCGCTTGTTTGGGGGAGATCGTAATCCTTCCGGTCTTGGCAGCTGGTGTTTTACTTCGGTGAGAATCTGGGTTCGAGGAGCGTTGAGGGGGGCATAGCGGCGGAACCTTCCGGGAGGAGGACTCCTTCGCGCCTCCTTTATCAGGGCGAGTTCGAGGAGTTCGGGCCCGCCTGCTTTCGTAGGGGGTCTGCGAGTGCAGCCGAGCTTCACCCAGCTCTTCCTCGTCCGCCAGCCGGTCCTTTCTGACGAGCTCCTCATCTTTCAATTTGAAGGCTTCTTCCGCACGGGCATATCTCTCGGCTCGAGCCAGCAGGTCGGCGAAGTCCCTGGGATACCTTTTTTCCAGAGAGAACAGCAAGTTATTTTTCTGAAGGCCGCCCTTAAGTGCGGCCATCGCGACAGACTGGTCCAGGTCCCGGACTTCCAATGCCGCGGCGTTGAATCGAGTGACGTAAGTCCGGATGGATTCCCCTTGCTTCTGCTTGACGCTCATCAGGGAATCTGAACCTCGGCTCGGTCGTCGGCTGCTGATGAAGTGGGCCGCGAACCGACTGCTCATCTGGTCGAAAGAGAAGATCGTGTTGGGCTTCAACGCCGAGTACCAGTTCCTCGCTGCTCCCTTTAAGGTAGACGGGAAGGCTCGGCACAGCACGGCATCTGAAGCGCCGTGAAGCAGCATCATGGCCCGGAAGGCCCCCAGGTGATCAACCGGATCAGAAGTTCCATCGTAGCTTTCCAGTTGAGGGAGCTCGAAGGTCGGTGGAACAGGTTCTTGCATGATTTTCTGCGAGAAAGGAGGGTCTGCACAAACGTCATCACCACGCGAGGGGGGACGAAGTTCTTCAATTCGCCGGTTCATTTCCAAGAGCCTTTGGCCCAGCAGGTCCTCACGGTCTCTGATCTCCAAGGCTTTCTGGTGAGATGGGCGCGAGGCTTCACCCTTGGTCGATCCATGATCCGAACAAGGGCTCTCCCTCCTCCGCCTCTCCAATCCGGGTATCGGAGGTCGGGCTGCCCAGGCCGGTCGCTCTTGGACTGGATCATCCGACTTCGGAGAGTCCCGCGCCGGTCGGGCTGGCACTGGGACTTGTTGGTGCAGCACCGCCTGCACCGCCTCCGTGAGACCGCGAACGTGCTGGATGAGCTGGTTGAACTGCTCCGTATCCACCGCGGCTATAGACGGGGGCTGAGTCACCGGGGCCGGAGCAGGGACGGACGGACTCGGAGGGGATCGAGCCGCGGAAGCCGTCGAGCGCCGCGTCGAAGCCCTTCTGGGGGGCATTTCCTCTTTCCAGAGAAGGAATTCTGAAGAGGGAGAAGAGAGATCCGGAGCAGGGGCGGAAAATCGTCGCCGAGCACTCCTTTAAGAACAAGGGAACCTCGAAGGTTCAGTCCCTCGTTCCCACAGACGCGCCAATCTGTTGGTGCAGAAATCCGTCGCCGCCGGAGGTCGCCGCAATCGAGGCCGCTGGGCGCCGCCGGGGACCTGCAAAACGAAGTCCCGTCCGGAACCGGTGGGGTGGTGGCTCCGGCAGGACCCTCCGACGGTCAAGTTAGTTTCCGACCAACAGTAATGGAGTGCTCGGAATGAGTTCCGGAGCTTAGAGATGTGGAGGAGAGCTTAGAGAGTTAAGAGTCCAGAGAGCTTAGCCTTAGGTATGTCGGGAGGGGTCCTTTTATAGCGGAGCTAGTTGATGGTGACGGCTGTGCCGTCTGGCAGAGAGTCGTCGGGCAGCATGGAGCTTGATGGTGACAACTGCAGCCGCGTGCTGGCGGACCGCTCGAGGTTCGGCGGAGTCAGTCCCACTGGTGCCGTGTGCGGCGGATTGAGGGTGACAGCCATCGCCGCCTGGCAGTGGGTCGCTATCGCCCGCGGCGGACTGACCGATGGTACGGCGGACTGACTGATAGTAATGGTTGCAGAGCTTGCCGAATGAAGGGTTGAAGGCCTTCGTCGTGTGCCCATTTCGGGGGAGTTCGGGCTCCCGAAGAGGAAGATGGGAGGGAGTTCGGCTCCCACAGGCGTCTGGCAAGAGGTATGCAGCTAAGGTTCGTCCGCAGAAGAGTTCGGCTGCTGAGAAGTCGAAGCTCGGCCGTCTGGGGTTCGGCCGGCTGTTGGGGCTTGGGCTGAGGCTTGGACACTCGAGAGTTCGGTAGGAGCTCGGTCGGCCGAAGTTTGATGAGGGCGACCGCTGAGGAGTTCGGCCCAGTGACGACTGCTGAGGAGTTCGGTCGCCTAAGTGACGACTGCTGAGGAGTTCGGGCTCCTAAGTGACGACTGCTGAGGAGTTCGGGCTCGCTAAGTGACGACTGCTGAGGAGTTCGGGCTCCTAAATGACGACTGCTGAGGAGTTCGGCCGCTGAGAGGACTTCATTGAAGCTCGGCCGCTTGGAGTCGGCCCGAAGGAGTTCGGCCGCTTAGAGGTTCGAAGGAGCTCGGCTGGCCAGTTGAAGGACTTTGGTTGCTAGTTGGTTCGGCCAGGGCTCGCTGAGGAGTTCGGTCGCCTAAGGTCGGTCCGAAGGAGTTCGGCCGTGGGAAGTCCGAGGGAGTTCGGCAGCACGGGCTCGCCTGGGGTCGGTCCGAAGGAGTTCGTCTCCCGAAGGAGTTCAGCCGCTTGGAGTCCAAGGAGCTCGGCCCTCAGGAAGTTCGGCTGGCGGTGGGAGTTCGGCCCGGACCTTGGCGCAGGGGAGTTCGGCCTCCAGGCCGTTCGGCCGTGGTAGGGGCTCGGCCTGGCGCCTGGCGCTATAGCTCTTCAGTGGCCTCTGGTTACATTGGGTTGAGCGTCGGGCCGGACTTCGGCAGGAGCGGGATTTATCCCCAACACAAGTAAATTTATCAACTAAAGGCTTTAATTTATCCAATTCATCCTTTAGGATATTGTTTTCTTCTTTTAACTTATTATGGCTACTAATTATCTCTTCCTTATGTTTCAAGAGTGTTTGAGTCATTTACTTAAGATTTCTATTTTTTGAGCTTATCTTTTTGAAATCTTTCATCAAATCATAAAATACATTTTGAAGCTCATCAAAGATAAAATCTGAATCAAAAGTGGAGAGTACCTCATGATCTTGTGCCATGAAACACAAGTTTGCTTCATTTTGGTTTTCTTCCTCCGTGCTTGACTCGTTGCTGTCGCTCCAAGTTGCTAACATAGCTTTCTTTTTGGTTCTTTTTGGCCCCTTCTTCAACAGAGGACATTCAGCTCTAAATTTTTCTGGCTTCTTGCAATCATAGCAAGTGGGCTGATCTCTCTTTTTTTCTTTTTCTTTCTCCCTACTGGCTTCTCCTCTAATGAAGTTCCTCTTCTTGAATCCTTGTCTTCTTCTTCCCATAAATTTTTTGAATTTTTTGATCATCAGGGCCATGTCTTCATCATTTTTCTCACTGATGGATAGATCATCTTCTTCTTCGTCAACCATGGATTTCAGCACTATTGTTTTCTTCTTCTAGTTGTCTTCCTCATTATGCCGACTCATGGCTAGCTCATGTGTCATCAAGGATCCAATGAGCTCCTCTAGTGGTAGTGTGTTCAGATCCTTTGTCTCATGGATGGCTGTTACTTTAGTTTTCCATGACCTAGGCAAAGACCTGAGGATCTTTTTCACCAATTCACTGTTAGTGTAAACTTTACCTAAACTTTTTAAACCATTTATAATATCAGTAAATCTTGTGTACATGCTAGTGACAGATTCAATGGAGTCAATCTTAAATAAGTCATATTAGTGAACTAGCATGTTAATTTTAGTTTCTTTTACTTGATT
Source organism: Cocos nucifera (assembly GCA_006176705.1). Taxonomy (NCBI): domain Eukaryota; kingdom Viridiplantae; phylum Streptophyta; class Magnoliopsida; order Arecales; family Arecaceae; genus Cocos; species Cocos nucifera. The sequence continues at coordinate 141,107 of QRFJ01000055.1, forward strand.
TGTCCCTTCATGTGTGACCTCAAGTCTATCCCAAATTTTCTTTGTAGAATTGCAAGTGGAGATTCAGTTAAACTCGTTTGCATCAAGAGCACAATAGAGTGCATTCATTGCCTTGGCATTTAATTAGATAAGTTTTTTGTCCATTTCATCCCAATCCTTCTCCAGCTTAGGAGAGGATGTGCCATTGACAATAATTATAGGTGTGTGTGGGCCATTGATAATGACACTCCATATGTCATAGTCAAGGGCTTGAATGAAAATGCGCATGCGAGCTTTCCAATAGGTATAGTTAGACCCATTGAAAAGAGGTGGCCTATTTGTGGATTGCCCTTCGGCAAGTGAACCTCCTAGTTGGGTTGACATGATCTTTGTCTCTAGTTGATAAGATTAACAATTAGTAGAGAACCAAGGCTCTGATACAATTGTTGCCTAGATAGATAACCCAAGAGGTGGGGGGGGGGGTGAATGGGGTTTTCAAAAATTAAAACAGATATGTGTAGTGCTAAATGATTAAAACCTAAGTGAATCAAGTGTAAGAGCAAATAGAAGACACAATCAACAGCACACACACAAACAAGAAAATTTTATAGTGGTTCGGTGCTCTCCTAGCACCTACGTCCACTCCTTAAGCATACTCTTGAGAATTTCACTATAATCCCACAAGATTACAGTTGGATAAATTTTTTGGGCTCACTATCCAAAAATTTAATTAATTTTTTCTTAGGTTCATTAACCACAACCCTTATAAGGATCAGACAAACCAATCTGAATAAACAGAGGGGAGAAAAAGCTCCAAAACTCAAGTTTTAGCCCGTGCTGAAATCAAGTACACGAAAAGAGGAAAAAAATTTTACAACTTGAAATGCCCCTTTGAATGAGCAGAAAAGTTATCCTTGCAGTTCGTTGAAAGCTTCTTTGAATGTGTGGAGTTAATACACTTGAGGATTCTTCAAAGCTTGAGAGAACTGATTGATTGGAGATTGGATATTCATTCAAGAATAGAGCGTGCTTTTCTTTCTCTCATTTTTCTCTTCTCTTTTAAAAAATAATCTTTCTTCATTTTATATCTCCAGCATTTTTTCTTTTTGGTGTTGATTGGAGTTCAAAAAAAGAAAAATCTATCCGTTGGAGAGCAGCAACTAGCCGTTGGAACGAAAAAAATCCTACTTGGAATGCCCTATCAAAAGGCTGTCACTGTATCTCGAGACCTCTCGATTTGTCTCGAGATATCTCATTAGGTTATGAGGCCTCTCGGATTGATCAGAAGAGCTCTCGCCTTCAGTCGCACGAAAAATCATCTTTCTGAAAAAATGGCTCACCTGAGGCCAAAACGTCTCGATTTTGAACGAGACATCTCGCTGGAACCACGAGACCTCTCGAAAATCCTGCGAGACCTCTCACTCTTAGAGCACAGAAACTGGGTTTCTATCATCTGAAATCGAGACGTCTCGAGATTCACTCGAGACCTCTCGAAACCATGCCAGATCTGCATTTGCTGTGTGCCAGTCCACTCGAGAGCTCTCGAAAAAAATTCGAGACATCTCGAAGACTGCTCCAAAGCATTTTTAGGAGATTTTTTGCACCAAACAAGGAGATTTGATTTTTATTTGATTTCCACTTTATGTCTTTCTTATTTTGGTCAAAGAGCTCTCTTTCTTCTGATATTGAAATACTTAAAATAAAATATATTAGTAATCACTTGCTTTAATGTTTGGTCATCATCAAAATCACTTAGGGGGTCAACATCAGCTATCTTAAGAAAATGATCGTACATGAATCTTTCAGATTGATCACCATCCTCGTGATGATCCTATGATCGAGAGCAGTTTATGAGTTAATTATGAAAATACATGTCTTAAATTTTCAACTATTAAAAATATGTATTATCAAACCTATTAACTCAAAAGATGTATCACAAACATTTTTTACACAATATGATAGAAAAATTAATTTTTTATTAATTTTAAGTCAAAATTATAAAAATGCTCCTAGAATGTGTATTATAAGTGTCAGCCAATCTGACTTATAAGGTATACATCTAACAAACTCCCACTTGACCTAAAGCCAATTGGCTACAAATCTAAATCCCATCGTTTCAAGGTAGGCTTCGATCTTCTACTAGCTTAATGGCTTCATCAGTGGATTTGCCACATTTTCTGCAGTGTCGACTATCTTGACCTCGATGTGTCCCTTCTTAAGGTAATCACGAATATGGTAGAAATTGCTATCACTATCTACTTGGAACTCTTCCAGCTTACAGCACCACCATTGCACAGGTACAAACTTTCAGATGTCGACTTTTGATCATTATAAAATCTGAGTTTGTATATCTCTGGACCTGGAGTTCTCCATTACCAAAAACCAAAAACATATTCTTAGTCCTTCTTAAGTACTTAAGGATATACTTCATAGAATCCAGTGCTCTTCGCCTGGATTCGACTGATACCTGCTCATGATACTCACAGCATGTGCGACATTAGGTTGTGTACACAGCATGGCATACATAAGGCTATTGCTGAAGCATAAGAGATCTTGCTCATACATTCAATCTTCTCAGGTGTGTTGGGACACATCTTCTTAGAAAGATTAATGCCATGTCTAAAGGGCACTAATCTGCTCTTGGAGTTTTTCATGCTGAACCTTTTTAGTACGTCTTGTATGTACATCTTTTGTGATAGACCCAGCATTCTTTTCAGTCTATCCTTATAGACCTTAATTTCTAATATGAAGGATGCCTCTCCTAGGTCTTTCATAGAAAACTTTTTTGACAACCACACTTTGACCATGGTCAACATGGGAATATCATTCCCAATTAGAAGGATGTCATCCACGTACAATATGAGGAAGGCAATAGCACTTCCACTAACCATTTTGAATACACAGGGCTCCTCATCATTTTTGATGAAATTAAATGATTTGATCATATCATTAAAATGAGCATTCCAGCTTCGAGATGCTTGCCTAAGTCCATATATGAATCTTTGCAGCTTGCAAATCCTGTGATTATCATCACTGGATGTGAAACCAAATGATTGTTCTATATAAAAATCTTCCTCAAGATATCCATTTAAGAATGCCATTTTTATATCCATCTACCATATTTCATAATTAAAATAGGCTGCAATAGTAAGCAGTGTGCGGATGGATTTTAGCATGGTCATAGACGAAAAGGTATCCTAATAGTCAATACCTTCGTACTAACTATATTCTTTCGCTAGTAGCCTAGCTTTGAATGTGTCTATATTTCCATCTGCATCTATTTTTTTTTTTGAAGATCTATTTACACCCAATAGGTATAATACCTTCAGGTGGATCTACCAAGGTCCAGACTTGGTTCAAGCGCATTGAGTCAATCTCTGACTTTATTGCTTCTAACCATTTCTCAGAGTCTGATATCATCTTGTTATAGATTTTGGGATCATCATCATGAATCTTATTTTTTATGAGAAATATTTTCTCTACATCCTCTTAAATAGTACCTAAGTACTTTTCAAGAGGATAGAAAATCTTATTTGATCTACGAGGTGGGGGAGGTTATGTTTGGATTGGCTCAGACTGATAGGATTTCGTAGGTTTCTTAGCTCGTTGCTTTTTCGAGACCTTCTCCTCGAGCTTAATCTATCTCCCAATGCTACCATCTTGAATAAACTATTTTTCAAAAAAAATAACATATCGACTCATAATCACATTGTGGTCTTCAAAAAGATAGAAATAATATCCTAACAACTTTTAGGATATCCTATGAACTAAGCTCTAAGGGACCTAGACTCTATTTTGTCTGCTTGCTATCTCTTGACATGGGCCGGATAATCTCAAATTTTGAGATGACTTAGATTTGATTTCTTACCATGCCATATCTCATACGGTGTGGTAGAAATGGTTTTAGAGGAAACACTGTTCAATAGGTAGATAGCGGTCATTAAACTATGTCTCCAAAGAAATTTAGGAAGGTTTGTAAAACTCATCAAGGATCGGACCATATCTAATAGGGTCCAATTTTTTTATTTTGAAATTTTGTTGAGTTGAGGCATTTCAAGTGGAGTCCATTGTGAGACTATGCCATTTTTCTTAAGATAGTCTAGACATTTTTGACTAAGATATTTACCTTCTCGATCTAATCAAAAAATCTTAATGAACTTTCTGATTTGCTTTTCTACTTTATGTCTGAATTTCTTAAACTTTTCAAAGGCTTTAAACTTGTATCACATTAAGTACACATACCCGTACCGAGATAGTTCATCGATAAAGGTGATGACATAGAAATAATTGCCTTTGGCTGGCACATCAAATAAACCACACACATCTGTATGTACCAAGACAAGTAGATCTATGTTCCTTTTCCCATGTCCCATAAAATGGAGCTTGATCATTTTTTCTTGAAGGCATGATTCATAAATCGGATACGACTCGAAAGTCAATAGATCCATTAGTCTGAATTTTTCCAATTTGTTAATCATGTCTTCTATTATATGATCTAGCCTAAGGTGCCATAGATACCTTTCATTTAGACTATCTCTAGGTTGCTTAGTTCCTATGGCATTAATGTTTTGCTCGACATTAAACGTAGAGACATCAACATGCAACTGATAGAGACCATTAATTAAGAAACTACTTGCAATTTTATTTCTTTCAAAATAAATAGTATAGTAATCCTTAAGAAAGTTAATTACATAACCTTCTTATGCTAAACAAGAAATAAAAATCAAATTCTTATTACAGGCACAAAATAACGGTCCCTAAGTACTAAAACTAATCCTAACGATAATCGCAAAGGATAGTTTCCATAGCCACAACAGCAACTCTTGTCCATTTTTGACGTGCAGGATCATTTCACCATCTCTCAGCCTCCTTATTGACCCTAGGTATGATTTTAATGAATAACAAAATATTTGAATTTATCTTTGAGACTAACAATCACTACTACAAAAAAGGGCTACGACAGCGGTTCGTAACTGCTACCGTAGCCCAAAAAATCACTGCTACTGCGATCATCGCCATAGCTCTATGGCAGCAGTTGTTGCAGTGGTTGTTAGAACTGCTACCATAGATAGCTTATTGCAGTGGTTTATAAACCGCTATAATAGATCGACCTATAGTAATGGTTATGTAACCGCTGCCATAGGTTATCTATAGCAGCGGTTACATAACCGCTACCATAGATAATCTATAGCAGTGGTTTCTTAACCGCTGCTATAGGTCTAATGCAGCGGTTGGCACCATTTGCATCAAAAATCTATGGCGACGGTTGGCACGAATATGGCAGTGGTTATAAAATCACTGTCGTAGATATTAAATAATTAAAAAAAATAAAATTTTTATTTTTTTTATATATTTTACCTAATAAATACTGATATATAACATGAAAATATAATAAATATAAAAATTATTCTAAAATACTAAAATTTTATTATCAAATAAAATTTATTATAATATTTTTAAAAAAAAATAAAATACATCAAAAGTCTCCTAAATCTACATCATCATCATTATCATCATCACCAGGAGCAGGAGCTGGAGCTGGAGTCAGAGTCGGAGCCAAAGCTGGAGCTGAAATGTGGGCCAACATATCCTTGAAGCCCGTGACTCCAAAAAACGTGCTGAGCGTCGACATCATTCTCTCATAATGCCCTCCAATTGAGATGCGCGCTCCTTAGCCCGATTTTCCCGCATCGCAGCATGATCTGCCTGTGCCAATGCCTCCTCAAGCTTCTTTTGATTGACGACACCGAAAGTCTATAAAGAGATGCTCGCCTAGGACCAGTAGCTCGTCGACGTGTGTCCTCCTAGAGTGCTCAGGCCCCAAGACTTGAGATAGATGGTCATGGGGCCTAGAGGTATCCGAGCCCTCGCTCGCGAGTGCATCTAACTGATCATTTAATTATAAATTAAAAATTTTTTTTATAATAAATGCTATAATACTAATCATATATATTAATATATTTAATACTTACAAAAATACGCCCAATTATGGCATTCATCGACTTGCCCATCTTGTCCGTGCGACTGGATCGAAAGATCTCGCTATGGTTGGGCATCACTCCATCTCTCATCAGCTATAATAAAAAATAAATTTATCAAAAAGATGATAAAAAATATGAATTTAATTTATCTAGTAAGCTTTAGAATTAATTATCTCTCTATATACACGACTGGCTATAGACTTGCAGCCTAAAGTGTGCGTATACTCTTGGGCAGCATGGTTCTCCTGATTCTGACAAAAGGTAGCCTAATAAGTATTCAAATAAATAATAAATATTTAAAAAATATTTAAATAAAACTTTAAGTATATTAAAAAATTTAAAAGTTAGAAATTTTACCTCAAACTCCTGGCTCCTTCAGTGTCTAACCATCCTCTCCCACTTACTCGAAGGACAATCCTGTATCCAGGGAACAAGCTCCTTCGGAGTGTCTCATCGGTGCTCAAGCCATCTTCTATGAAGCTTGATCTTGTAACCCCTGTACAACTGTTAGATATATGTGCCCTAGAAGCCAAAATTGGCTGACACTTGTAATACACTTCTAGGGGCAAAATTATAATTTTGACTATTATCAATAAAATGGGTTATTTTCTATCACATATGTGTATTTAGTGTCTGTGATACATCCTTTGAGTTAATGATAATGATAATTTATATTTTTAAGAGTTGAAAATTTAAGACATGAATAATCATTATTAACTCATAAAATGCTTCCGACCAAAGGATCATCATGAGGATGGTGATTGATCCGGAAGGTTGGTGTACAATCGCTTCTCTTTAGTAGATGAGTCTTGAGTCTACGGTGTGGAGACACCGGAGCGAGAGTACAGGTACTCGTTAGAGAATGAGGGCACTGAGCGTGACCACCTCGAGTAGTCATTAGGAAGTCTACCTTCTCGTCAATGACTGACTCGATGCTGCAGTGGTGTGTCTGGTTCTTTGACCTGAGATGCATCGGCAGTTCACCTTGAGGGTGTTATAGTTTGACTACACCATTACTCGGTCTCCTAGCCATATGGAATCCCTGAGGTGTATGTTGGCTATAGCATGTTCATTGTAGGAACTGGATTGCATCAAGATGGAATCTATCTACCTCGGTGGTAGAGGAGCAGCCCTATGATGATCATGAGAATCAAGTCCAGAAGCCCATGGCCATGGCAGAGTGAAATAATAGAAAGAGTTTCTATTTAGATTTTCACATTGGACTTGAATCGAATGATTACATCATATGACAGAAACTAGGGTTTGACGAGTTCACCTTAACCCTAATCTGATCGGGGCTCAAGATAGAAGAACTTAATCACATAGGTAGCTGCACCAAGAGGTTCGCATTCAGCTCTGATGGGTTGCCACCATATACTGCTAGGTGTCACTGGTGGATTTTGGGAGCAATTAGAATGATTTAGATGATCGATCATTCTAGCTGTTCGAATCAGAAGAGTTCTGATCCATCGAAAGGAGTTTCGATGATGTCGATGATAGAGATCATGACATATCCCATTACCATACAGAACTGAACCTAACTGGGTCACACAAACAAGGGTTTGAATCTGGTGATCATCAATTGAACTGATCTAGTTCAATTGATCTGAATGAGATTCAATTAGGTTCAAGAAAATCGTGCTAGCACTCGATTGAACCTAACGTTCTTCTTTTACTATCATAAATAAGTTGTCCTGACTGAGCCAAAGGAGTTTGTGCTCAATCAGAGGCCTTCACTATGGTCTGACTGGAGGTTGTCCAAGTCAGAAAAGGTTGTCTTATTTTGTAAGACAATTACCTACCATTTTTGGTCACCTGCCATTTCTTGTTCTTTGACTTTGGTCAAAAGTCTACCTTTGACTGGTCAAATGTTGACCATTGACACTTTGACTTCTTGACCACATGTCATGCACCTATTGGAGAGCTGGTGGGGGCCTTGTCCCCCTACCAGAACCTGGCAAGGAGAAGGGCGCACGCCAAGGGTGGCGTGTGCCCAAGTTGGAGGCGCCTAGGAGTCCCTTGTTGGATAGGGACTCCATCTCCTTTTTTGGATTCCAATTAGAGTTCTCCTAAGAACCAACTTTGACTGGTCTTAGGTGCACCCTCTAAGGAGGAATCCAAGGGGACTCTATTCCCACCAATCAGATTTAGATCTGATTTCACAAAGAGTTATGTGATTGGTTGGGAAGAAGAGGAGTTGGATCACACATAGTCTATAAATAAGACCCTGCGCCCAACTCAAGGATTATCTGAAAAAATTTCTATGCCCCAAGGCTGCCTCTCTCCCTCCTCCTCCATGCCAAACCATCTTCTCCCTCTCTCTCCACGTCCAAAAGGAGTTTTGGGATCTTAGGTTGGTGCGAATTCTAGATCAAGAAAGGCGATCAGAAAGCTAAGAAGGCTGCGCTGCTGCAAAGGACGACTGCTGATCTTCAAAAGTTAGTTTTGAAGATCCTCCAGATCAGATCCAGATCTAATTTTTGGAGGTGTGATAGAGAAGAAGAGGATCTCCAGATCCAACCTAAGAGTGGATACCGGTAGAGGCCAGGCACTTGCGTGGCTAGATCCAGAACCTTCCGCTGCTTACAGGATCATCAACAGGGTAATAGGATTACCCTACATCAAGGTAAATTAAATTTGATTTAATTTATCTATATTTTATTTTTATTTATTAAAATAATAAAGAATCAGATCTAAAATATTTTAGATCTGATTTGGATCAAAGAGAAAATTTTTTAAATATATCTCTTGATCTGAATCAGATCTGAACGAACCTGGAATCCGAAAAATCAAGGATTTTTTTTCAACTGGTATCAGAGCCAAGGTTCTAAAAGTGTTTAGATCTGATTTTAAATTTATTTTAATTAAAAAATAATGTGATTTCAGATGTCACATGAGATGTGATCAGATCTGAAAATCAGAAAAAAATTAAAATTAAATAATTTGGATCTAAGATTAGAAAATATGCATGACTAGTTCTAAAATAGAATAGTTCTATAGAATAGTCTTGCATGTTTTTAATTTAATTTGATTAAATCATATTTTAGATCTATTTATTTACTATTTTTTGATATTATAATTATTATAATAACATCTAAAAAATAGTAAATAAAAATTATTTAATTTTAAAACATCATATGAGATATGATTGATGCATGTCTAGACTAGTTGTAGAATAGTTCTACATAGTTGTCTAGATTAGAATTTATTTTGATTAGATCAATTTAAATCTAATTTTTTAGATTATTATGAGATAATTTAGATCTGAAAATATGCATGATTCGATACATGAGATGTATGCAAAATATGCCATGATTAGATCTAATTTGTATATGAGATATATGATATAGATCTAAAACTATTTTGTAGTATTGCATGTTCCTGATTAAGGCGTTCCTCTTGGCCGTCCGGTCATAAGAATGAAGAAGGGTTTAAAGGCCCTCTCTTTCCATTCGATGGGGTGTTCTTATGATGTGTAGGGGTGCTGCATGTGTTCGTCCTTAATCAGAAACCCAAAACTTACTTTCTGCAAAACCCTAGATCCTGAAACCCTAGGATTTATTGTGCATATTTTGTTTATGAACCCTACTTAATTAAGAATTAAGATTTATGAAATATTAATTAGGTCTAAAATTGAGAATTTTAGATCTAAGACATATTCATAATACTGGGTTCGGGCTTGGGTAGCTCAATTAGGTCTAAGCGGTTGATCAAACCGAATCAAGAGTTGGTTAGATGGGATCAACAATGCTTAAATTGACCAGCCTAATAGGATTAAGTCTGGGTCAAGATCGAGTCACGATCAAGCAAGACCTAATTAGGCTCAGAGGTTAGAGTCTGGATTGTAGGCTAACCCAATTGGTTCTGGCTCAATAATTTGGTGTCTAAGGTAAGTTTGGCACATACGACCGACTGATTTTTAATTGGAAGCTACTCGACCTGAATGCGTTCTTGTACGAGTTAATGGCATATTCCTTCCACCGGTCTCACTTACCTGGCCATATCTGTTGACACAGTTCTGATCTTGAGGTGGTCAATAATCCGAGCTAACCCATGCCACTAGGTTAGTCATAATTGTTATGACTAAGACAAGTCTAGTTTAATGAGACCTGAAATCAATTCTCCCTAAGAAAAGATTAAGTCTGAGGTCTTCCACCATTGTAGATGTGCGGGCCCTTCCCGGGGTTGATTGTTCTCGGCTGGATACAGTGGCTCAGTTGCACCGGGAAGATGCAACCATGTCTATTAGGCATTGGATGCTATGGGCTGGAGGATGAGTTGGGCTCAATATTTCGGATACGGTGAGAGACTCAATTAGGAACCCAGTCTATGCAAATGGTGGGTCTGACTTAACTAAGGAGTGGATCAATATTTCGGATACGGTGAGATTCATGAATTAGAGACCAAGTTTGGGTGCACCATGATTAGAGAATCATTGAACAAGAGTTGTTCACTCATTGGCTAACCCATCACCAATAACTGTTAGGTGAGGTGATGAGTCAGTTGGTGAGACCGCACCACCCACTAGAAATCATTAATCGTGGAGATTTTTGCATCTCTACAGAGGGAGTGTAGGGATCCGAGAAAATAGTGGGAGCTAATTTGTTTAAAAATAAAATTTCCTAAATAAATTGGTCAAGTCATAATTACAGTATCTAACTAGAATCTTTGACTCTCTACAGAAAAATGTCTGCGTCCAACCCATTAGGCACGTATCCTGGACACACATAGACTGACCAAATCCCAATTATAAAGATTGGCTCAGGAACTACAAAATTATTTTGGGTTCTTAAGAAGTTAACCCATGTATTGGACCAGGACCCTCCCACCTTACCAGCCCGTCCATCCACTTGAACAGAGAGCGTCTCTGAAAAATGGATAGACGAAGATAATAAGGCCAGATATTACATGTTGGGCTCGATGTCTGATGAGCTCCAGCGCCAACATGAAGATATCGGGACTGCTCGCCAAATGTTGGCTCACCTGCAGGAGATGTTTGGTGAACAGAGTCGTGCAGCCAAGTATCAAGTCACGAAATGACTTTTTAAGGCTAAGATGCGTGATGGGCAGTCAGTCCAAGATCACTGTCTGATGAATGATCAAGGACATGGAAGAGCTTGAGAAGCTCGGTGTGAAGTTAGACTTGGATCTGCAGAACGATATTATTCTGCAATCCTTGACTGATGCATATGGGCAATTCATCATGAATTACCACATGCATAAACTTCAAAATTCCTTGGCCGAATTAATGAATATGCTGGTCACCGCTGAGCTTTCTATGAAAGGTTCTAAAGGCTCAGTTCTTGCTATGGAATGGACTTCTTCCAAAAGAAAGTCTTATGGAAAGAAAAAGAAGTCTGTGAAAAAGCAAAAGGTGGAAGGAGGAAAAAGAAGAAGAAGGCAGAACCGAAGAAGAAGGCCGATGTCAAAGAAAAGTGTTTCCATTGCAACAGCGACGGCCATTGGAAGCGGAACTGCCCTACTTACCTGGCCACCCTGAAGAACAAGAAGGAAGGTCCTTCTGGAGGTATGCTCGTTATTGAGTCTAACCTTACGGTTTCTTCTGCATCCAGTTGGGTGCTTGACTCTGGTTCTAGTGCTCATCTGTGCACTTCCATGCAGGGTCTTGAGGATAGCAGGAGGCTGAGGGATGGAGACATGATCCTACACGTTGATAATGGAGCAAGAGTTGCTGCAGTAGCCGTGGGAACATACCCTCTTCGATTACCATCTGGTTTAGACTTAGTTTTGAAAGACTGTTATTATGTGCCTGCAGCTAGCAGGAATTTGATTTCTGTTTCATGCTTAGCACTAAGAAGGCTATGTGATTACCTTCTTTAAGGACCATTGTAACATTCTTTATGAAAGAAATAAAATTGCAAATGGTTTCCTTATTAATGGTCTTTATCAGCTACATATTGATGTACCTATTCTAACTATCGAGCAAAACGTGAATGCCAAACGACCTAGGGATAGTCCAAATGACAGATATCTATGGCACCTGAGATTAGGTCATATAGCAGAAGATAGGATCAACAAATTGGAGAAAAATGGGCTATTGAGTCCATTGACTTTTGAGTCATATCCAACTTGTGAATCTTGTCTTCAAGGCAAAATGACTAAACTCCCTTTTGTAGGACATGGGGAGAAGGGCCACAGATCTCCTTGCCCTAGTACATACTGATGTGTGCGGCCCATTTGATGTGCCGGCTAGAGGCAATTTTGTCTACTTCATTATCCTTTACCGATGATCTGTCTAGGTATGGGTATGTGTATCTTATGAGACACAAGTCTGAAGCTTTTGAAAAGTTCAAAGAATTCAGACATGAAGTAGAAAAACAAACTGAAAAATCCCATTAAGGTTCTTCGATCAGATCGAGGAGGTGAATACCTTAGCCTGGAATTTCCTAGACTATCTCAAGGAAAATGGCATAGTCTCTCAATGGACTCCACCAGGAACACCTCAACTCAACGGGGTTTCAGAATGGAGAAATCGGACTCTATTGGATATGGTCCGATCCATGATGAGCTTCACAGACCTCCCTGATTTTCTTTGGGGACATTCATTGTTAACTTCAATTTATCTAATGAATAGGGTTCCCTCTAAAACCGTTCCTACCACACCGTATGAGATATGGCACGGTAAGAAACCAAGTCTGAGTCATCTCAGAATTTGGGGTTGTCCGGCTCATGTCAAAAGACAACAAGCGGACAAGTTAGAGTTTAGGTCCTTCAGAGCTCGATTCATAGGATATCCTAAAGAGTCATTAGGATACTATTTCTACATTCCAGAAGACCACAATGTGATTGTGAGTCGACATGCCATCTTTCTTGAAAAATAGTTTATTCAAGATAGCGGCATTGGAAAGCAGATTAAGCTTGATGAGAAAGTCTCACAAGTACAACGAGCTAAGGACCAATTGGAACCAAATCAGGTTGAGCCAATAAGAACACTACCTCCTCCACCTCGTAGATCGGAAAGAGTTTTTCCGTCCCCCTGAAAGATACTTAGGTATTATTTCAGAGGAAAGTAGAGGAAATGTTCCTCATAGGTAATGGTGCTCATGGTGATGATCCCAAAACCTACAACGAGGCGATATCAGATATCGACTCCGAGAAATGGCTAGAGGCAATGCAGTCAGAAATTGACTCGATGCACTCAAACCAAGTCTGGACCTTGGTAGATCCACCAGAAGGTATAGTACCTATTGGGTGTAAATGGATCTTCAAGAGAAAGATTGGTGCAGATGGAAATGTGGAGACATTCAAGGCTAGACTAGTGGCAAAAGGTTATAGTCAACGCGAAGGCATTGACTATCAGGATACCTTTTCCCCAGTAGGCTATGCTAAAATCCATCCGCACATTGCTTGCCGTTGCAGCCTATTTCGATTATGAAATATGGCAAATGGACGTGAAAATGGCGGCATTCTTAAATGGATATCTTGAGGAAGATATCTATATGGAACAGCCGCTAGGTTTCACATCCAGTGATACTGATCACAAGGTTTGCAAGCTGCAAAGGTCCATATATGGACTTAAGCAAGCATCTCGGAGCTGGAACACTCATTTCAATGATGTGATCAAAATGTTTGGTTTCATCAAAAATGAAGAGGAACCATGTGTCTTCAAAAAGGTCAGTGGGAGCGCTGTTGTCTTCCTCGTATTGTACGTGGATGACATCCTCCTTATTGGGAATGATATTCCCATGTTGACGATAGTCAAAATATGGTTGTCCAAGGAATTCTCCATGAAAGACCTAGGTGAAGCATCCTTTATTCTAGGAATTAAGGTCTATAGGGATAGACCGAATAGGATGCTAGGACTTTCACAGAAGATGTACATAGAGGAAGTACTAAAGAGGTTTAGTATGGAAAACTCTAAGAGGGGATTAATACCCTTCAGACATGGTATTCATCTTTCCAAGAAGATGTGCCCTAGCACACCTGAGGAAATAGAACGCATGAGCAAGATCCCTTATGCTTCTGCAATAGGGAGCCTCATGTATGCCATGCTATGTACACGACCTGATATAGCCCATGCTGTGAGTGTCACAAGCAGATATCAGTCAAATCCAGGTGAAGAACACTGGACTTCTGTGAAATGTATCCTTAAGTACTTGAGAAGAACTAAGGATATGATGTTGGTCTTTGGTAATGGAGAACTCCAAGTCCAGGGATACACAGACTCGGATTTCATGTCCGATATAGATGATCGAAAGTCGACATCTGGAGTCTGTTTGTGTGCAATGGTGGTGCTGTCAGCTGAAAGAGTTTCCAAGCAAATCATGATAGCAGATTCCACCATGGAAGCAGAATATATCGCTGCATCAGAGGCTGCGAAGGAAGCATTCTGGTACAAGAAGTTTGCTATAGAAATTGGAGTAATGCCATCAGATGCCATTCCTCTATACTGCGACAACAATGGCGCCATAGCCCTTGCTAAGGAGCCAAGGTCTCACCAAAAATCCAAGCACATTGAGCGGCGATACCACCTCATCCGCGATTACCTCGAGAAGGGTTACGTCGAGGTCAAGAGAGTCAACTCCGCAGATAATGTGGCAGACCCACTTACAAAGCCGTTGGGCCAGCAGAAGATTCGAAGCCCACCTTGAGAAGATGGGACTTAGACTTGTAGCCAATTGGCTTTAGGATAAGTGGGAGATTGTTAGATATATGTGCCCTAGAAGCCAGAATTGGCTGACACTTGTAATACACTTCTAGGGGCAAAATTATAATTTTGACTATAATCAATAAAATGGGTTATTTTCTATCACATATGTGTATTTAGTGTCTGTGATACATCCTTTGAGTTAATGGTAATGATAATTCATATTTTCAAGAGTTGAAAATTTAAGACATGAATAATCATTATTAACTCATAAAATGCTTCCGACCATAGGATCATCACGAGGATGGTGATTGATCCAAAAGGTTGGTGTACAATCGCTTCTCTTTAGTAGATGAGTCTTAAGTCTACGGTGTGGAGACATCGGAGCGAGAGTACAGGTACTCATTAGAGAACGAGGGCACTGAGCGTGACCACCTCGAGTAGTCATTAGGAAGTCTTACCTTCTCATCAATGACTGACTCGATGCTGCAGTGATGTGTCTGGTTCTTTGATCCTGAGATGCATCAGCAGTTCACCTTGAGGGTGTTATAGTTTGACTATGCCACATTACTCGGTCTCCTAGCCATACAGGAACCCTGAGGTGTATGTTGGCTATAGCATGTTCATTGTAGGAACTGGATTGCATCAAGATGGAATCTATCTACCTCGGTGGTAGAGGAGCAGCCCTATGATGAATCATGAGAATCAAGTCCAGAAATCCCATGGCCATGGCAGAGTGAAATAATAGAAAGAGTTTCTATTTAGGTTTTCACATTGGACTTGAATCGAATGATTACATCATATGATAGAAACTAGGGTTTGACGAGTTCACCTTAACCCTAATCTGATCGGGGCTCAAGATAGAAGAACTTAATCACACAGGTAGCTGCACCAAGAGGTTCGCATTCAGCTCTGATGGGTTGCCACCATATACTGCTAGGTGTCACTGATGGATTTTGGGAGCAATTAGAATGATTTAGATGATCGATCATTCTAGCTGTTCGAATCAGAAGAGTTCTGATCCATCGAAAGGAGTTTCGATGATGTCGATGATAGAGATCATGACATATCCCATTACCATACAGAACTGAACCTAACTGGGTCACACAAACAAGGGTTTGAATCTGGTGATCATCAATTGAACTGATCCAGTTCAATTGATCTGAATGAGATTCAATTAGGTTCAAGAAAATCGTGCTAGCACTCGATTGAACCTAACGTTCTTCTTTTACTATCATAAATAGTTGTCCTGACTGAGCCAAAGGAGTTTGTGCTCAATCAGAGGCCTTCACTTGGTCTGACTGGAGCCTGTCCAGGTCAGAAAAGGATTGTCTTATTTTGTAAGATAATACCTGCCATTTTTGGTCACCTGCCATTTCTCATCCTTTGACTTTGGTCAAAAGTTGACCTTTGATTGGTCAAATGTTGACCATTGATACTTTGACTTTTGTCCACGTGTCATGCACCTATTGGGGAGCTGATGGGGGCTTGTCCCTCTACCAGAACCTGGCAAGGAGGAGGGCACACACCAAGGGTAGCGTGTGCCCAAGCTGGAGGCGCCCAGGAGTCCTTGTTGGACATGAACTCCATCTCTTTTTTGGATTCCAATTAGACTCCTCCTAAGAACCAACTTTGACTGATCTTAGGTGCTATCTAAGGATGAATCCAAGGGACTCTATTCCCACCAATTAAATTTAGATCTGATTTCATAAAGAGTTATGATTGGTTGGGAAGAAGAGCAGTTGGATTATGCATAGTCTATAAATAAGACCCTACGCCCAACTCAAGGAGTATCTGAAAAATTCCCACGCCCCAAAGGATACCTCTCTCCTCCTCCACACCAAGATCATCTTCTCCCTCTCCTCACCACACCCAAAGTAGTTTGGGATCTAAGTTGGTGCAATCCAGACGAGAGAAAGGCGATAGAAAGCTAGAAGGCTGCGCTGCTGCAAAGGACAACTGCTGATCTTCGAAAGTTATTTTGAAGATCCTCCAAATCAGATTTAGATCTAATTTTTGGAGACGTGATAGAGAAGAAGAGGATATCCAGATCTAGCTTGAGTGGATATCGGTAGAGGCCAGGCACTTGTATGGCTAGATCCAGAACCTTCCACTGCTTATAGGATCATTAATGGGTAATATGATTACTCTACATCAAGGTAAATTAAATATGATTTAATTTATCTATATTTTATTTTTATTATTAGAATAATAAAGATCAGATCTGAAACATCTCAGATCTAATTTCGATCAAAGAAAAATTTTTTTGAAATATATCTCTTGATCCAATCAGATCTGAACAAACCTGGTCCGAAAAATCAGGATTTTTTCTTCAACAACTTTCTGATCTTCTTCAATCGGGCATCTCGAGCCCTCTCATGATTGGGGAAGTCGTACATTCTCTACACAAATTTATCAAAAATCAGTTACAAAATTATTCTAATCAAACATATGTAGTGTAAACATATAAAATGCATAAATATAACTAAGATGTGCATACTTACCCATATCTTCTTCCATACCCAATTTCTGATGGTAGCATCGATCAAACGCCAGTCTCTGGACTCTACGAAAATGATGTCCGACCGTCTCACAAGCACTCCAAAAAAGGAATGCATCTTCCATGCGGTCTCTCCTACCGACCTCCCCTTCGCATCATACTACACCATCATCTGATGCTGGCGATTCCATACGTGTGCCATATGTGTGGGACTGCGAAATATCCGATTGGATGATACACCTACAATGCAAATACGTAATGCATATATATAAGTGTACAAATACTATATAAAAAATAAAGTTATGCTAATATAATAAAAATATACACTCAAATGCCTACGATGGTAGAGGCTCAGCTGCCGGTGGAGTAGATACCGTTGGTGGAGTAGATGCCGTTGGTGGAGGTCTCTGAGCAACCGATGCTAAGGTGGATAGAGTATGCTCTGACTGCTCCTTGGATACTGAACTGCGTGTAACCCGCTGAGGGGTAGGGATGAAAGCTAGATGGCATTTTGGTGCCATCATGACCTACAACATTAATGAATATTAATCAATATAACATCATGACATATCAAATTCTATTCGCTCGGAAGCTAAGCCAGCTCTATGCCTGAGACATCCGGCTAGGGTCCTCCCCCAGCTGGCTTGATCATGGCCCGAGTCGGCTCGACTGCGTATCCGAGTCGGCTCGGCTGTGTATCCGAGCCAGCTCGATTGTGTGCCATCCCCTCGATCACTTCTTCTCTTCCTCTCTCAATCTCTTTTGTTGGTGATGACGACGAGGCCGAACCCCTCCCTTCCAGCTTTTCCATCTCTCGATCTTCCTCTCTCAATCTCCCTCGCCGGTGAGGCCAGACCCCATCCCTCCCTCTCTCACTCTCTCAAACTCCCTCGTCGACAAGGCCGGACCCCCTCCCTTCCTCTTTCAAGTACAGATCCATCGGGTATTTGGGTTTGGATCTGGTATCAATAATTAAAATTGGGTCTAGATCTAAATATCCAGGTTCTAATCCAAACCCAATCCGTTGATAGATCTAGTCCACAGCCACCGACATGGCACGACCCAAGGCTACTGCCATGGCACCGCCCAAAAACTACGACATGCAGATAATTATAATATTTATAATAAATATTTATAATATTTATTATAAAAATTTTATAAATTATTATAAATATATATGATTAATAAATAATATTATAAAATTAAAAAAAAATTATACCTACGACTATAGAGAGTGGGTCGCATCGAAAACTCCAAGGGTTGCTGGCGATGATGCTAGAGGAGGACAGCGGCATTAGAGGTAACTTGTGAAACAAAAGTAGGATAATGAGATAGAGAAGAGAGAAAAAGAGGAAAGAGAGAGAGCAGGGGCGACGGGGATGGGGGCTCATCGGAAGGGGTTTTGGTTTCGCACCGGGGCTAGAGGAGGATAGAGTGTGGGGGAGGGTTTCACGGGGGCCCGACGGAGGTCGAGGGATGGGGGTTCGTCGGAGGGGGAATTTCATTGGGAGCCGAGGAGGTCGAATGGGGGTTCGCCGGAGGAGGGTTCGCTAGGAACCGAGGGAGGGTCGGATGGGGGGAGGGTGGGGTTTTGCGAGGGGATGAGTGAGGGTGGAAGGGGGTTCACCGGAGGAGGGGGTTTCGTGGGGGGGCCGAGGAGAGTCGGATGGGGTTCATCGGAGAGGGATTTTGCTGGGCCGAGGGAGCATCGAATGGAGGGTGGGGGGGCCGGGTGGGTGGCGGGTGGTGGAAGGGGTGTCAAGGATGGGGGCCGAAGAGGGAGGGGGAAGGAGGGGCGGTGCCAATCGAGGGGAAGGAGGGGCGATGCGGCGGGGGAGGAGGGCGACGCCGGTCGGGGGGGGAAGGAGGGGCGACGACGGTCGGGGGGGAGGAGGGGCGATGCTGGCTGAGGGGCAGGAGCCTCACCGACAACAAAGAAGAGGGGAAGAGAGAGAGCGAGAGAGATTGAGCATGCACAGAAGGAAAGAAAAAATTTAAAAATTTTTAACTTAACATACGGCAGCGGTTATCGAACCACTACCAAAGATCTATGGCAGCGGTTTTTGATAACCGCTGCCATTGGTGAAAAAATATTTTTTTCTCATTTTTTTTCTAAATATTATATAATTTTAAAATTTAATACTCATCTTCATCATTTATTATCTAAATAATTATCATTAGAGTATCGTCGCAAAAGGTCGCCTCGATCCGATGGCCCTAACTTCATCGATCAGAAAAATTTGATTTCGACGATCATGAATGATGATGTAATGATCTGATAGATGAAGATCTTCGATGGATTCAAAAATCTGAAATGATGATCTTGATGATCTTTATAGCATACTATCAATGTTTCACTTCAATCGGATATCGTTATCATGATCAATTTAGTATGGAATGATTTCGACCATTAAATTAAAAACAAGCGATCAAAGGGTTAAATGACGTTCGATTATGAGATAATTTTTTAGTTAAATAATCTTTGTTATAATTTTAAACATGTTATATGGCGATGATAGTAAAATTCAAATCATTTTCATATAAACTATTCATATTAAGTAGATATTGCAAAAGCACGAGTATAACAACCAATGAAGTTTCAGAATGGTTATCAGTAGACGTATAGTTTTAGATCATTCTTCATCTTATGAGTTGAATTTTTTAATCACCACCATCAAAAATGATTAAAATAGTAGCCAAGATTATTTATAAAAAAAATTATCTCATAATCGAACACCGTTTGATCCTTTGATCACTCGTTTATCATTTAACGAACGAAACTAACATATATACTAAATTGACCAAGATAACGATATCTGATTGAAGTGAAATTTTGATAGTACGCTACAAATATCATCGAGATCATTATTGCATATTTTTGGATCCATTAAAGGTCTCTATTTATTAGATCATCGCATCGTCGTTCATGGTCGTCGAAATTAAATTTTTTGATCGACGAAGCTAGGGCCATCGGATTGAGGAGACCTTTTGTAAAGACACTCTAATGATAATTATTTAGATAATGAATAGTGAAGATGAACATTAAATTTTAAAATTATATAATATTTAAAAAAAAAAAATATGACAGCGGTTTCAATTAATTGCTGCCATAAATCAGATTATAGCAGCGGTTACAATGAACCGCTGCTATAGGTCAATCTATGGTAGCGATTTTTTGTAACCGCTATTATAGGTCCGACCTACGGCAGCGATTTTCTATAATCGCTGCTATATGTCAGACCTATAGCAGCGGTTAAGCCATAGGTCCAACCTATAGCAGTGGTTAATGAAAACTGCTATCGTAGATGCTATGATAGTAGTTTTGAAAATCACTGCCATAGTAAGCACTGTCATAGGCCATTTTTGTAGTAGTGTATATGGTTTAAGTGTTTAAGATGAAATTCAGGAGAACAGGAACCCTTCTCTTTGATGCTCCAAGTTTTTGGTTGAAAGAACCAAGAAAAAAAAGCAAAAGAGATCAAGCCAAATATATTTTAAAGAGTACTAGGCTAGGAATGAACCAAAAAAAAGTGTAGAGTTGGATCCAGCATAGTTTTGGCATTTGGCACAGATCAAGAGTCGACTTCAGATTGGTGGGAGCCGACTTACGGGCTCAGATAAGCACTAGGCTCAAAACAGAAAACTTTAGTATGAATCCTATCGTAGAAGTCGATCAGGAGTCTCAAGAAAAGTAAGAGTTGACTCATGTCTCAAAAAAGATACTAGTCCAAGAATGGAATGTAGAATTTTTCATCCTATGACTGGAGTCGACTCATGAAGTCTAGAAGTCGACTCCGACATGCAAAACTAGCATGGGATAGAAATACAGAGAGTCAAAATTTTTCACCCTGCAGTTGGAGTCAACTTAAGACTTTGAGAAGTCGACTCTCGAGCTTTAGAATTTTTTTTTCTACAGTCGGAGTCGACTTAAGGTTTTGGGGAGTCGACTCCTGAGTTTTTGACAGCCCCAATGGCTAGTTTTCAAAACTACCCAGATTTCAGTTTGGATGCTCTAAATGGTTTTTTCTAATGTTCCAATGGCTACAAACTCATTTTTGGAGTTCCTAACTTGGATTAGAAGACTTCTAAGACTAGATTAAGGCTGGGGAACTCAAGATATAAAAGCAAGAAAGTGAAAAACTTCAGCAACCTTTTGAAAATTTGTGTGCAATCCAAACATTAAGCCTTAAAGAGTCTTCATTGCTATTCAACCACTCAACCAGTTGTGCAATCAAGTTATTCTTAAGTGAAGGAAGGGAGCATTCATTGCTAAAGTCCTTCAATAACTCAGCTTGTGCATTAAAGCTTCAAATATACTCTTCAAGGAGTTTATTTTATTTTAAATTTTTGTACTTCAAAATTTCTATATTTCAAATTTCAAAAGGTGTCTTTAGATTGACCACTGGGTTGGAAAGTGTTGAGAGAATCACAAAGCTAGAAGCTAATAGTCTGTCCATAGAAATGAGAGTTCTCGATCACATGTTGCTCAGATTATCTTTTCCAAGATCGGCCAATTTGATCTAGTCTCGGATAGGATAATTGGGATTATGGATATATAGTTCGAGTGAGCAGCTCATCTTCCATTGTTGATTTTTGATAGATGAGAGATGGTGTAGGTAGGGCCAAGATGTCTCCTTTATGATATGGCAACTGACTCGATCTTTAGGGAGGTCGGGATTGATTTAAGGGAGATTATCTTTACACTTGACGACATACTGATACATATGGAGAGAAAACACTCACTAGGATGGGCTATTGGAAGCTGAATGATAGATGGGTCAGAGAGAGCTTTCGGACAGGAGCAGCACAAACTCGAGATGATGCCGGACTTAGTCAAACTATAGATATTCGTCCAGCATAGCCTCCGATCGAGCCAGCCGTAGATCCATTCACCATCCTCAGGTCCATTTGCCATACTCATCCTCACTAGATTAGACTGTCGTGATGATCTGGCTACCTAGATCATCCATACTATTTTAGATGGATTGAGACCTCAGATGGAGGGGATCCAGACGAGATAGCTAGGCTAGCATCTGATGTTGGGCGTCTGACTCAGCTCATGGAGCAGAGAGAGATCCAACATATCTCTAATATGATCACATTACTTCTAGCTTCCATGGGATAGCTGGTAGACCTTCTGAGAACCCATGCTCCACCAGGATTGGCAGCAGTAGCGACCGCGCGCAACATCAGCAGTAGCAAAGGCAGAGGAGCAGAGCAGAGACAGCGACTGAGGTAGCAGAATCTACAGCAGCCACTGACATAGTTGAGGTAGATCAGACATTGTCTTTGCTTAGCCTCCAATTTTAGAGCTCTCCAGTGCATCCGATCAGCACCTTCCACACAGCTTCTCTAGACCCTTAGAACATATACCTGAGCTGGAGGATCATACACTCGCACCAGGAGCAGGAGAGTGACTAGAGCTAGCTCCTCTACACTGGATGTCCCATCTAACGATCTATTAGGACCAGGTCATCTTGTATAGGTCTTACTTTATATCTATATGGTATATTAGGATTTAGTCACCATATTAGGACTTAGATATGATATGTTTGTCATATCAGTTGCTGTTGATGATACTTTATTTTAGGATCTTGTTTATGTTGTATGGAAGTACAATGTACTGCTTGGATATCTTTTTGTATGCATACATATCCTTATAAACTATGTATTTTTTTTATATATGTATGGATATTTTTTTTTATATTTTTTTTTATTAATGATATTTTTCTTGCTATTCATTCCTTGATAATGACAAAAAGGGGGAGAAAAGATGAGCATAAAGAAAGGGGGAACAAATACACAACGATGAAAGAAGAGACAATACACAAAGATGAAAAAGAAGAGATAAGCATAAAGAAGGCGAGCACATAAAAATGAAGGAGAAAATATAAGTATAAAGAAGGGGGAGGATACAAATAAAAGAGCTCAAGAAAATTTGGTGCATCAATGCACACTAAGGCACATTAATGGCACATACATAAAATTTTGAAACTTCTAAATTGGTGGTAACTTTTACTTTCAACGAATAGAAAGGAGGAGGATCCTTGAAATCAAAAATACTAAATCTATAAAATGGATGAACTTCTATATAATCTGAATTTGCATTGGTTATAGATATGGAATATTACTTTCTTCACTCATATGTTATGCATGAACTCAAAATTTTGTCATCATCAAAAGGAAAGAATATTGATCCTAGCTATGATTTTGGATGAATACAAAATACTTTGAGTCTACTTGGCACTAATAATGACTCGTGCATCTTTGAGAAATATTAATAACTATCTAGCATTTATATCTCAAATTGAATCTAAAACTATAGAAGCTAAAAATGATCCAAATTGGATAAATGCAATGCATGAAGAACTAAATCAGTTTGAAAGAAATAAAGTTTGGACCTTAGTTAATAGATCAAATGATTATCCAGTGATTGGAACTAGATGAATATTTAGAAATAAATTAGATAAAAATAAGATAATCACTAGAAATAAAGTTAGACTAGTAGCTAAAGGATATAATCAAGAGAAAGATATTGATTTTCATGAAATTTTTGCTCCTGTTGCTAAATTAGAGGAAATTAGACTACTACTTGCATTTAGATGCTTTATGAAAAAGTATCCTAATCATGAAAAAATATATTCTTAAATGGATACATAGCTAAAAAAGTATATATAAAACAACCATCCGAATTTGAAAGTCATGAATATCCTAATCATGTTTACAAATTGCATAAGACATTCTATGGTTTAAAACTAGCTCCTAGAGCATGGTATGAGAGATTAAGTAAATTTCTAATTGATAATGAATTTTCTAGAGAAAATATTGATAAAACTCTATTTCTAAAGAAGAAAAATAAAGACTTATTGGTAGAATAAATTTATGTAGATGATATTATTTTTGATGTTACTAATGAAAGTCTTTGCCAAGAGTTTGCCAAGCTTTTGCAGGTTGAGTTCGAGATGAGCATGATGGGAGAATTGAACTTCTTTCTTGAACTTCAGATCAAACAAAGTGAAGAGGGGATCTTCATCAACCAAATAAAGTACATACGAAAAATCTTGAAAAAGTTTGGAATGGAGAACTTAAACCAATTGGCACACTTATGAGTCCCTCTTGCAAGCTTGATAAGGATAAAAAGAAAAAGAAAGTTGATACTAAATTATATAGAGGTATGATAGGATCATTGTTCTATCTTACTACAAGTATATCTGACATTATGTTTAGTATTTGTATGTGTGCTAGATATCAATTTGATCCTAGAGAATCTCATGCTTTAGCTGTTAAAAGAATATTCAAATATTTATCTAAAATACTTAATGCTGGACTTTGGTATGATAAATTATCACCTTTAAAATTAATTGGATACATCGATTCTGATTTTGCCGGATGTAAATTAGATAGAAAAAGTACTAGTGGCACTTGTCAATTTTTAGAAGTTAATCTAATTTCATAGTTTAGCAAGAAATAATACTCAATAGTATTATCTACACCTGAAGCTGAATAAGTTGCTGTTGGGAGTTGTTGTGCTCAAGTTTTATGGATAAAACAACAACTTGAAGACTTTGACATAAAACTCAATAAAATTTCAATAAGATGTGATAACACTAGTGCAATTAATCTAACTAAAAATCCAATTCAATACTCCAGATCCAAACATATTGAAATAAGACACCATTTCATAAAAGATCATGTGCAAAATCATGATATGATGCTTGAGTTTGTTAGTACAGATAAGTAATTAGCAGATATCTTTACTAAATTTCTTAATGAAGAGAGATTTAACATAATTAGGAGAGAACTAGAAATATGCTATCACTCAGATTAAGACCAAAACTAGATACTCTTGATCTAATAGCTCTCATATGAATTGGAAATCTCTCTATAGCTCTTTAAGAATTCTATCTAGTGAACTTGCTAATTGATTTAAAATCATGTCCTCTCTGAACTCTCACAAAGATCTCATATTTTATAAGATTATTGATTTATCAGACTCAATTCTCATCTATCTTTCAATCAGATGTACCTATTCTTTTTTTATGAAAAATTAAAATTCTGCACTACTTAACCTGGAGTCGACTCATGATCAACTCATGGTCGACTCCTGCTGGAGTCGGGAGTTGACTCATGGAAACCTGGAGTCAACTCATGGTCGGAAACCTAACCTTTAAACCCAAGTCCTCTCCTCCTCGCCTCACCTCACCCCTTCATTGTTCAACCCTAAAACTATTCTAAGGCCATGAGGGACCCTCCATTGACACCTCCACCTATCCCCTTCTCAACTTCTCTTATACTCATCCTCTACCCATGCGGAATGAGGCATGGGAGAAAGATCCAAGTTGTCTGAAGGAGATTACATCTAGTGGAGGAGCGTGAATCTTCAAGCGATGGTGATTCCGACTATAACAAAGGTAACACCATCTTCCAAGCGCCTGTTCCTCCTTCTCCCTCTTTATTGGACCGACAAGTGACAACTGGAAGAAATGTAGATTTTTGTTTCTTTGATCGGGAGGGATTGAGGATAAGTAGTTGGATCCAAAACCAATAGTGGAAGCGTTTCTTCTCCATCAACCAACCAACCTACCCTCGGTTAGTCAGAGAGTTTTATAGATGCATGACTAGGAATGAGGATGATTTGAAAAGTACAGTGAAGGGAGTCACCTTTCACCTCACACCTGAAAGACTTGGATAGATTTAGGGTCTGTCCACTGAGGGAGTAGCACCACAGTGGCTAGTTGATAGGAATTTTGTCTTTAGATTGACCACTGGGTTGGAAAGTGTTGAGAGAATCACAAAGCTAGAAGCTAATAGTCTGTCCATAGAAATGAGAGTTCTCGATCACATGTTGCTCAGATTATCTTTTCCAAGATCGGCCAATTTGATCTAGTCTCGGATAGGATAATTGGGATTATGGACTATATAGTTCGAGGTGAGCAGCTCAATCTTCCATTGTTGATTTTTGGATAGATGAGAGATGGTGTAGGTAGGGCCAAAGCATGTCTCCTTTATGATATGGCACTGACCTCGATCTTTAGGGAGGTCGGGATTGATTTTAAGGGAGATCTATCTTTACACTTGAGACATACTGATACATATGGAGAGAAAACACTCACTAGGATGGGCTATTGGAAGCTGAATGATAGATGGGTCAAGAGAGCTTTCGGACAGGAGCAGCCACAAACTCGAGATGATGCCGGACCTAGTCAAACTATAGATATTCGTCCAGCATAGCCTCCGATCGAGCCAGCCGTAGATCCATTCACCACTCCTCCAGGTCCATTTGCCACTACTCATCCTCCACTAGATTAGACTGTCGATGATCTGGCTACCTAGATCATCCATACTATTTTAGATGGATTGAGACCTCAGATGGAGGGGATCCAGACCGAGATAGCTAGGCTAGCATCTGATGTTGGGCGTCTGACTCAGCTCATGGAGCAGAGAGAGATCCAACATATCTCTAGATATGATCACATTACTTCTAGCTTCCATGGGATAGCTGGTAGACCTTCTGAGGACCCATGCTCCACCAGGATTGGCAGCAGTAGCGACCGCCGCCGCAACATCAGCAGTAGCAAAGGCAGAGGCAGCAGCAGCAGAGACAGCGACTGAGGTAGCAGAATCTACAGCAGCCACTGACATAGTTGAGGTAGATCCAGACATTGTCTTTGCTTAGCCTCCAATTTTAGAGCCTCCTCCCAGTGCATCCGATCAGCCACCTTCCACACAGCTTCCTCCTAGACCCCTTAGAACATATACCTGAGCTGGAGGATCATCCACTCGCACCAGGAGCAGGAGAGTGACTAGAGCTAGCTCCTCTACCACACTGGATGTCCCATCTAACCGATCTATTAGGACCCAGGTCATCTTGTATAGGTCTTACTTTATATCTATATGGTATATTAGGATTTAGTCACCATATTAGGACTTAGATATGATATGTTGTCCATATCATGTTGCTGTTGATGATACTTTATTTTAGGATCTTGTTTATGTTGTATGGAAGTACATGTACTGCTTGGATATCTTTTTGTATGCAGTACATATCCTTATAAACTATGTATTTTTTTTATATATGTATGGATATTTTTTTTTATATTTTTTTTATTAATGATATATTTTCTTGCTATTCATTCCTTGATAATGACAAAAAGGGGGAGAAAAAGATGAGCATAAAGAAAGGGGGAACAAATACACAACGATGAAAAAGAAAGAGACATACACAAAGATGAAAAAGAAAGAGATAAGCATAAAGAAAGGGCGAGCACATAAAAATGAAGGAGAAAAATATAAGTATAAAGAAAGGGGGAGGATACAAATAAAAGAGCTCAAGAAAATTTGGTGCATCAATGGCACACTAAAGGCACATTAATGGCACATACCATAAAATTCTGAAACTTCTAAATTGGTGGTACATTTTACTTTCAACGAATAGAAAGGAGGAGGATCCTTGAAATCAAAATAATAAATCACTATAAAATGGATGAACTTCTATATAATCTGAATTTGCATTGGTTATAGATATGGAATATTACTTTCTTCACTCATATGTTATGCATGAACTCAAAGATTTTGTCATCATCAAAAAAGGAAAGAATATTGATCCTAGCTATGATTTTGATGAATAACAAAATACTTGAGTCTATCTTTGGCACTAATAATGTGGTTTGAGTGTTTAAGATGAAGTTCAGGAGAACATGAATCCTTCTCTTTGATGCTCCAAGTTTTTGGTTGAAAGAACCAAGAAAGAAGAGCAAAAGAGATCAAGCCAAATATATTTTAAAGAGTACTGGATCAGGAATGAACAAAAGAAAAGTATAGAGTTAGATCCAGCATAGTTTCAGCATTTGGCATAGAACAAGAGTCAACTTTAGATTGGTAGGAGCCGACTCATGGGCTCCGACAGGCACCGGGCTCAAAATAGAAAACTTAGTATGAATCCTGTCACAGGAGTCGACTCATGGAGGAGTCGACACAAGAAAAGTAGGAGTCAACTCATGTCTCAAAAAAGGCACCAGTCCAAGAATAGAATGCAGAATTTTTCATCCTACGACTGGAGTTGACTCACAAAGTTTAGGAGTCGACTCCGACATGCAAAACTGGCACGAGATAGAAATACAGATAGTCAAAATTTTTCATCCTACAGCTGGAGTCGACTCCTAAGCTTCAAAATTTTTCACCCTATAGCTGGAGTCGACTCAAGGCTTTGGAGAGTCGACTCCCGAGTTTCTGACAGCCCTAATGGTTAGTTTTTAGAACTGTCCAGATTTCATTTTGGATGCTCTAAACTGCTTTTTCTGATATTCTAATGGCTACAAACCCATTTTTAGAGTTCCTAACTTGGATTAGAAGACTTCTAAGACTAGATTAAGGCTGGAGAACTCAAGTTATAAAAGCAAGGAAGTGGAAAACTTTAGCAACCTTTTGAAAATCTGTGCAGTCTAAACAGCGAGCCTTAAAGAGCCTTCATTGCTATTCAACCACTCAACCAGTTGTGCAATCAAGACATTCTCAAGTGAAGAAAGAGAGCATTCATTTCTAAAGCCTTCCAACAACTCAGCTTGTGCATTAAAGCTTCAAATCTGCTCTTCAAGGAGTTTATTTCATTTTAAATTTTTGTACTTCAAAATTTTTATATTTCAAGTTTCAAAAGGATTGAAACTTGGAGGATAGGCTCATCCAAGCCATGAATTCGATTTGTACAAGC
Organism: Cocos nucifera; assembly: GCA_006176705.1. NCBI lineage: Eukaryota > Viridiplantae > Streptophyta > Magnoliopsida > Arecales > Arecaceae > Cocos > Cocos nucifera. The sequence continues at coordinate 169,882 of QRFJ01000055.1, forward strand.
CTAGGAGTGGCTTGGGGTTAGATTTTGATTGGTTAGCCTACAAAATCAATTGGGTTTAGATTATTAGTCCGGTAAATACAGTCTTGCTATAATCTTGGAGATTATAGTGGAATTCTCAAGTGGAGTGCTTGAGGAGTGGACGTAGGCGTTGGGTTTGACACTGAACTACTATAAAAATCTTGAGTTTCTATGTATGTGATTCTTTCCTTTAGTTACTATTATTTTCTACATATTTAAATTACTGTATTTTCAGCATATCAATATTTAAGTTATGCACATACATTTAGTAAATCAAAAATTTTTAAAAAATTCAATTCACCCCTCCTCTTGGGTTGTTCTTCTGTGCAATACTCATGCTTTGCTCAAGATCCTTCATGGAAGTGCACAAGTGAGCACTAAAACCAGAGCCAAGCATCTAACTGGATGCTAAAAAAATTATAAGATTAGTTTCTATAATGAGCATGCCTCCTGAAGGACCTACCTCCTTCTTGTTCCGCAAGCTGGCTAGATATGAAGGATAGTTCCGCTTTCAATGGCCATCGATGTTGTAATGAAAATATTTTTCTTTATCAACGGCCTTCTTTTTCGGTTCTCTTTTCTTCTTCTTCCCACCTACCTTCTACTTCTTCGTAGACTTCTTCTTCTTTGTAAAAGACTTTTTTTTGGAGAAAATCTGCTCTACAACAAGTACTAAGCCCTTTGAATCTTTTATAGAAAGCTCAGCAATATCCAGCATGTTCATAAGTTTAGCCAAGGTACATTGCAGTTTATGCATATGAAAGTTCATGATGAACTGCCCATACGCATCAGTCAAGGACTGCAGGATCACATCAATCTATAGGTCCTTATCTAATACGACACCGAGCTTCTCAAGCTCCTCTAGATCCTTGATCATTATGAAACAGTGATCTTGGATCAACTACCCATCACGCATCTAAGCCTTAAAAAGTCTCTGGGAGACTTGATACCTAGCCGCACGACTCTGCTCACCAAACAACTCTTGCAGGTGCACCAACATTTAGCGAGCAGTCCTGATGTCTTCATGTTGGTGCTGTAGCTCATCAGACATCGAGCCCAACATATAGTACCTTGCTTTATTATCATCATCCATCCACTTCTTTAGAGATGTTCTCTGTTCAGCAGTTGGATGAGCTAGTAAAGTGGGAGGGTCCTGATCCAATACATAGGTCAGCTTCTCAGAATCCAAAATAATTTTGAAGTTCCTCAGCCAATTTTTGTAATTGGATCTGATCAGTTTGTGGGTGTCTAGAATTTGAGCTAGTACGTTTGACGCAGATATTTTTCTGTAGAGAGTCAAAGTTTCGAGTTAGACTTTGCAATTAGACTTAACCAATTTATTTAGAGATTTTATTTTTAATAAATTAGGCTTCCACTATTTTCTTGGATTCCTACACTCTCTTAACAGAGATGCAAAAATCTTTATGATCAAAGACTTCTAGTGGATGGTGCAGTCCCACCGATTGGCTCACCACTTCACCTAACAGTTAATAATGATGGTCAACCGATGAGTGGACAACTCTTATCTAATGATTCTCTAATCATGGTGCATCCAAACCTAGTCTCTAATTCATGAAGCTCATCATGCTCGGAATATTGCTCCAATCCTTAGCTAAGTCAAACCTACCATTTATTGAAAAATATATCCTAAAGCCAATCATCTAAGTGGTAGATGATTAAAATTAGTATATAAATTTTCTAATAATAATAATTATTTAGCTGATTCATCATAGAAGTTCTATCTTTCTTAAATGAACTCCTAAATTATGATGAAGTCCTTAGAACCACAATCAATCGATAAAGGAGGATTTATCAAATGGTTCTTAAACTATTCACGATCAAATGATAGGTTATTAAAAAGAATGATAACTTATCAAGTGTAGGTCGCTGTATACCATATGCGTTGATTGTCCTTATAACCAAGTGATGTGGAGATACTAGTATAGCATCTAGGTGAGGTGTAGGAGTACATCTGCACTAAACATGACCAATGTAGCATTCTACTATCAAGAGTAGCTAGCTAAGGCCAATGGATATAAGTATCCCTCCGACCTGAGATGACCATGGTACTTGCAAGCAACTCACTGTACTTTAGTGTCGGACTGTCTATATTTCTAATATAGGTTTGAAATATTTTTAGGTATAGTCAAGTACTTATAGAGTTGGTGTGTAAGTTAAGATGGGATTAACCACTCTTAATTAGCTTCAAGAAGAGAATGTCTCATTGTGTTTTAATTTAGCAAAACCTAGGCCTAAAAAATTCTCGTAAGGAGTCACAGGTTTTGTAAAATTTTGAAATATAATAGAGATGACTTGTATGAGTGTTGACAGCATACTCGAAGTCCTCTTGAGCATTATTGGTCATAGGGATGAATTATATGGTAACCATGGACCAGGGTTCTAAGAATGTTGCTTTTCATACATTCGACCTATTCAGACGTCGAGAATCATTGCTAGATGGTTACTATGATTGGTACAAAAATTGATTCCTATACTTCGACTTAGGTTCGAACCTATGGGATCATACACATTAGAGATTATAACCAAATCAGATGGTTAATCGATAATTGAGAATCGTTCTAAGGTCAAACATTCAATGTGATTGATGTTTGACCTAATGCAAGTGTTGCAGGAGAATCGATTAGCAATTGGATTGATAATTAACTTAATCTGATTGAGCAATCAGACTGAAATCAAGTCTAATTGAATTAGATTTAATTAAAATTAGTTTGGACTTAATTAGATTAAGTTTAATTGGTTTATTGGATAAGCCATATGCAAGAAAAAAATAATTTCTAGTTGGATTAGGATTTGAGTGCACCTAATTTCTAATTGAGTTAGAATTTAAATCAAATTTAAATATGATTTAAATCTAACTTAATTAAATTTTTAGTTGGACTAAGATTATCCATAATTAGGCTTGCACTAATCATATTTTAATTAAATTAAAAATTAACTTTGACCTAGTCAAAATAAGAGAGTCCTAGTAGACTAGGACTCTTCCTTCGTTGTGCCAATAATCTCCATGCCCACTAGTTAATTTTAAAAAATTTTTACATGATTTTTCATGCCTAAGATTGATTTCCCACACCCCATATCCTGGTTAATTTGGATAGAAATTTGACTTGGTCAAATTTGGAATTTAGTTTGAATGAGTCAAACTAAATTAGAGTTATATTTTGTTAAAACTCTCCTCCTCTCTCTATGGAAATAAAACCACAACCACCCTTGTTGTTTGTCACCCTTTTTCTTCTCTCTTTGGGTGATGGTTTCCTTCTCTCCATGCACAAAAATTATGGGGAGGTGTTCAAGAGTTGGACGCCCCCCAAACTCTTCCTTGTTTCTTTGTTTGACTAGATCATTTTGACCTAGTCTTCCTATTATTATGGGATGCCTCCTTCTAATTATTTTAGGTGTCAAAAACTCCTGGTTATTCCATGTAAAAAGTAGAAGAAAAGGAGAGAGGGCGCGGTGGTTTTGGGCACCTACATCCTTGGAGAAAAAGTCTTCATTAAGACATGAAAGGTTCATGTCTTGATGAAGACAAAGGTAAGAAAGAAAGTCTTCTCTCATTGTTTTCTTTCAAGGTTTGTTTTCTCATTTTTCTTTATGATTTTTATATGATAAAAATCTAAGAGAGAGAGAGAGAGAGAGAGGAAGAGGGCATGGGGATCTGTGCTCCAAGGTGTTGGGGTAGGATGCTTACTTTTGGACATGATCTAATCATGTCCTGATGAGAGAAGAAGGTCTTCTCTTAGGATTTCATTGAGAATCCTTCTTTTTCATATTTTTGTGAGATTTTTCTGTGAGAAAAATTAGAGTGTGAGATCTAGAAACATGGAAAAAGTCTAGGAGAGAAGTTTTTCTCTTGTCCTAGCATAAAAATATTTTCAGGACATCAATCATTGATGTCTTGAAAGAGAAGATTTATCTTCTCTTAGGACCTTTTCTAATGTGTTTTATTTCTAATTTATGGAATATCCAAAGGTTGGATTTCTCTCTTATTTCTTCTCTTATTCTTCATCTCTTGGAGTGTCTAAGAGATCCAAAGAATAAATTTTAGATTAACCATCCGGAAGGATCCACGAGAAGCTAGCACTTCGAGCGGATCTTCATTCAACGAACCTTCGATTTTGTTGCAGCCTCGTATGGATCATCTGTAGAGGCCCGATGCATGTATGGCTGCAAAGGTAATAATGAAAATCAACTACGAAGTTCTCGACCCATGCAAAGATAAGAGATTTAATCTCTTCTCTCACCTAGATGCGATCAAGGATTTAGATCTAGAATTATTCTAGATTTAGGGTATTGATTTGATCAATACCAAAATATTTATTTTTAGATTTATGCATGCATTATGACATATTATAGGTTCTAGATGTAGGATTTAGTAATTAGATTACATGCATTTATAGATTAAATTATTTAATTTATAACTTTCACTGCATTATATTTCAAAAAAGTTTTGAAATTCGTGCATGAAACCTTGCATATTTCTCATCACCATTTGCATGAATTAGATTTTTGATTGGGTCCTTCACTGTATCTAGAATATTGAGTCCAATCCATCCTCCAACCCATAGCATCTAATGCCTAATAGACATGGTTGCATCTTTTCGGTGCAGCTGAATCACTATAACTAGTTGAGAACAATCAACCCGGAAAGGGCGCGCACATCTACAATGGTGGAGGATCTATAACTTAATATTTTCTTAGAATGATTTGATTTAAATCTCTTAGACATGACTTGACTTAGTCATAACATTGATGACTAACCTAGTAGTATGAGTTAGTTCGAATCGTTAGCCACCTCAAACCAGAACTCTATCGACCCAAATGGTAAGATAAGTGAGACTGGTGGAAGGAATATGCCATTAACTTGACAAAAATGCATTCAGGTTTAGTAGCTTCTAATTAAAAATCAATTGGTCATATCTACCAAACTTATCTTAGATACTAAATTATCGAACCAGAATCGATTGGGTTAGCCTACAATCCAAGCTCGAACCATGGAGCCAAATTAGGTCTTAACTTGATCGACGACATGTGACTGTGAGTCGACCTTGATCCAGACTTAATCCTATTAAGCTGATCAAATCTAAGAAGCACTCTTGATCCCACCTAACTAACTTTTGTTTCGATTTGATCAACCGCTAGACCTAATTGAGCTACCCATATCCGAACCCAAATTTATGAAGGTGTCTTAGATCTAAAAATTCATAATTTAGACCTAATTGATTTCATAAACTTAATTCTTAATTAAGTTGGATTCATAAACAAAACATGCATAAAAATTCTAGAATTTCAGGATCTAGAATTTTGCAGAAAAATAAATTTTTTATTTCTGATTAAGGACAAACATGCAGCACCCCTACACATCATAAGAGCACCCATCGAATGGAAAGAGAGGGCCTTTAAATCCTTCTTACCATTATGACCGGATGGTCAAGAGAAATGCCTTAATCAAAAATTAATCTATACTACAAAAACTATTAGTTCTATAATATATATCGCATATATAATAATTGATCTAACTATGCATGCTTTGTATACATCTCATATATCAAAATTTAAACCAACATATGTATGTTTTTGATCTGATATATCTAATATAATATCTAAAAAATAAAATTTTAAATGATCATATCATATAACTAGAACAGTTCTATAAACCTAATCTAGACATGCATCGAATATATCTCATATATTAATTAAAATTTTAACCTATTGATTTTAGATCTGATCATATATGATGTAACATCTGAAATCATTAATATCAAATCATAAATAAAATAAAAATTAGATCAAAAGTTGATTTGAAGAACTACAAACATAGCTTTGATACCAGTTGAACGAAAAACTAGGTTTTCCACCGCAGGATCAGATCATATCAAATCGATCCTACAGCAAAAAACCTAGTTTTTCCTTCAGGAAGAGGCCTCCATGAAATCTATAACCATATTTATTGCCTCAAGACCTACTAAAGCATTCAATCCAGGCTATCATTGTACTCACCATGGAAGTATTCAGCATCATAACAATGGATGACTACCCAATCACCCCTTAAGTGATGGCATTGTGCCATCTCCTAATAAGCATTTTCATTTCTTTTCCTCACATGGTTGCTCTTCACAGTCTACTCGACCAACCGTCAAATCTGTAATAAGGTTGGACACATTGCCATTGATAGCTATCATCATATGAGTTTCGCATATCAAGGTTGCCATCCTTTAGAGAAAATTATAGTTATGGTTGTCGCTCCCTCACTCGCTGATGACAATACTTGATATTCTAACACTGATGCTACCGACCATATTACCATTGATTTCAACAAGTTATTTGTTTCATCAAAATATGGTGGTTCTAATAGTGTCCAAGTGGGCAATGGACAAGATTTGTCTATATCTCATGTTGGTTCATCTTCCATCACTAATCATAAAAATTATTGTCTAGAGGTAGCAACCCAAGAGGATGGGTGAATTGGAATCTTTTAAAATTTTTGATCAAATTTAAAATCTAAATAAATATATGCTTTTATTTAAGTAAATTAGAGAGTTTATGAGGTGAAGGTTTTAAGCTACAATGGAAGAAAGATAGTATATACAAACCAAGAATCTAAATAATATAAATTAGAAATGAAATAAAGTAAAGAAAGTAAGGAAAGCATGCAAAGTATGTAAAGGGATAGAAGAAGAACCACAATACAAACACACCATAATTTATAGTGGTTCGGTACAACCCGCACCTACATCCACTCTCCAAGCTTTTCTTAGGATTTTCACTACAATTCTTTCTTGATTATAGTGTGTTTGTTTTCCTGGGCTGACAAATAAACTTAGTTAATTTTTTGGGATCACCAACTAAAACCTTACACCGATAGTTTTTCAGGCTCACTATCAATCTAGTTGATTTTATAGGCTCACCAACCAAAATCTACAATATCCAATTCTGAGCTTGGATGGGTCTAATCCCTAAGTTTCTTTCTTAAAAAGAAACAAAATTACAAGAAGAAAATTTTAGCACAAAAGTAAAAATAGAATTTAAAACTCTTTAAATCTCGAAGAAGCTGATGATTAGTTCGATAGAAGCTTGGTTTTTCTTCAATTTATACTTGAGAGGATGTGGAAGATATTGGAGAAGATTGCTTTGAAGGCTTGTTGAAATCTATGCATAACTTTTCTCTTTTTTTCTTTCTTTTTGGATATTCAATATTCCTCACCAAAAATAAAAGATTCTCTCATTAAATCTCTTAATCTTTTTTTTTTTGATTCTCCACTTTTAAATATCCTTGGAGATGGTTGGAGAGACACTTCTAGCCGTTGGAAGCTCTGAAATAGCCATTAAAGACAAAAAAGAGCCATTGGAAAGATTGCAGAAACTAGCCATTAAAGGCTGTTAGTCTCCATCGAGCTGGCTCGATTTTGCTTCGATCTAGCTCAAGCTGCAGAACTTGAAAAATCAGTTTTCTATCATCCTAAGAAAGCTAGCTCGGATCCAATTCAAGCTGGCTCAAACAATAGAATAGAAAAATAGCTTTTCTACCATCATGAGAGAGCTGGCTCAGATCTAAATCGAGCTGGCTCGAACAGTAGAATAGAAAAATACATTTGCTGCTATCCTGAGAGAGCTAGCTCGAATCTAATTCAAGCTGGCTCAGTTGCGTGCCAAATCAAAGTATCAATCCTATTTTGTGCCAGAGTTTGCTCGATTCTTAGGCGAGTCGGCTCTAAACTTTTTAACTTTATTTTTTTTCATTATTTGACCTTCTAAACTTAAATTTCTTGGCCCCAAATCTTTCAAATGATATTTGTTTCTTCTTCTTTTATTTTTTTTATAATGAGCCATCCAAATTTATGAAAATTTTTCTCTTTTAAGTGCTTTGGCTTAAAATCTTGAGAGATTTTCTTCCAAAGATAATTTCTTCAGGATAAGCATTTGAAAAATCCTATATTCATTCTTAAAATATATGATTAGTAATATTTTAACTCAATATTTTGTGATCATCAAAATCAATCATAGGATCAACAATCTCTTCTTTGTTGATGATGACAAAATTTTGAGTATATATGCAATAAAAATAAATAATGTATTTTAATACATTTTGCCAATATGATCATGAAGTACTAGATCTCACACTTCATTAATGTTCTTAATTAATCTTTAGTTTATTGCACATATTTAGTTTATTACACATATTTTATCTACTCATTTCAAATTAATTTCTTAATTCAAATAAATAAATATTAAGATTTTAAGCATCAAATTGATGGGCATCTTAAGAATTAATTCATTAAACATTAATGAGCATCTTAAGAATTAATTCATTAAGCATATACTCAACATTACTCTCTTCCTTTTTGACAGTATCAAAAAGCTCAAGGAAAGGTTGAATAAAAATCATCAAAATCAATAATATGTAAGAATGTATCAAAATGAGAGATGTATCAAATTTAGAAAATCGATTCAAATGAATCCTCTCCCCTTTGAAAACTTGTCTTTTGATTCAAAATATGCTTAAAACATTTCTTTTCTTTTTAGAAACTGGCTTGAATTCAAATGTCAGAGGCTCTTCCTCTTTTTGAATGAATATGACTTTTTAATTAGATTTTTAAATATGCATTTATAAGTTTTAAGAAGAATAGAGATTTTCAAAAGATTTGAACATGAAATCAAGCATAATATGCACATCAATATTCATTCTTTCATTTTCTTAATAAAAATCTATCATTTAAATTCAGAAAAGACATGTATCGAGAATGATCGAGCAAATCAATGATAGTATTGAAGCAAATGAAAATTACTTTTACAAATTTATTTCTGTTGCCCAGGTGTGAGTACCCAAGAGAGGAGGGTGAATTAGGTATATAAAAATTTAAACTATGAATATGCTGAATTTTAATGCTGTGTGCTTAGTGAGATAAAGTAAAACATAAGTATATATGAAGAACAATAGAAATAAAACTATACAAATACAAACACCAAGCTTTTATAGTGATTCGGTACCAAACTTGGCACCTACGTCCACTCTCCAAGTAAACTACTTGAAAATTTAACTATAATCACTCAATTGATTACAGTTCAATTATTTTTCTTGGATTCACAATCCAACCCGATTGGATTGACCTAGGCTCATCAACTATAACCTTTATAATGATTATTTTTCAGGCTCATAATCAACCCAATTGGTTTTCCCTGGATCACTAACCAAAATCTTGTAAGTGATTATTTTTCTCCAGACTAATAATCAATCCCGATTGGTTTTAACCTTGGCTTACCAATCAAACCAATACAAACGTCCAACTTTAAGCTTGGACCAACCCAATTTTCTGATCCCAAGAAACTTGAAATATAATAGATCCAAAAATGAATACAAAAGATTGAGTTTAGAAAAATAAAACTCTTTGAAGAATCAGAAGAAGTCCAAATGATGATAGTTGAATGCTTGACTTCTTCTTGAATGCTTGAGTGATGATGAGGCTCCTTGATTCTTAACCGGATTACTTTCTCACTTTAATTCACTTTTGCTATCACTTGCTTGAGGATGATTTGTAGTAGAAGGACAAAAGTTAACTTTGAAATCAACTCCTTTTCTCTTTTCAGCTCTCTCTTTTGGCTTTCTTCAATGCATACTCAATAAAACTCTCAAAAAGCCTCTCTTTAATGCTCAAAATATTTTCTTATATATCCTTAAGGTTTTTCACCATTTTAATTTATTTTGAAGATCTTCAGAAGTGATCTAGCTATTAGAAATAAGAAATAGTCATTGAAAAAAAGTTAAGACTGAAAAAGTACAGTTCTGAAAAAATTAGCCATTAAGTGAACTTAGTCGACTAAGTTTCTCTGAGTCAACTAAGTCTTAATCTGCTCAATTTGACTTAGTCTGCTAAGTGGATAAAGCTTGAAAATCTACTTTTCTATCCTGCTACTATTTTCTGAGACTGAGTCGACCAATTTTCTGACTTAGTTAACTAAGTTTTTTGGATTCTAAATTTTGATCTTTTTGTACTTTCTATCTTCTTTATCCTCTAAGACTGAGTCGACTAACTTTTGGCTTAGTTGACTAAGTTCCGTGCAAAGCATACCATGAGGTTTTTAGCAGCTTTTGTTCTTAAAATTCATTTGTAGACTAAACTTGCTTTCTAAATTTGATTTAATTCTCATTAACCATTCTTTTTAAGGTGTGTCAAGTCTAATTTTTCTTTAATGACCTCTTGATTGATGGTACTCCATTTAATTGACGAAAATCACTTAGAGCATTATGAGCACTTGAAATTTAAACTACACATCCTCAAAAATAATTTTAGTAACATAATAAATTATACTCAAAACTCTTTGTCATTATCAAAATCAATCATTAGATCAACAATCTCTTCCTTTTTGATGATGATAAAATTTTTGAGTATATGTAAAATAATATATAGTGGGTTTCTAAAGAATTACATATTTAAAATATATGAAACCACTAAATAATAAAAACATACTTCATTTTAGTTAAACTCAAGCATATACTCAACAACAACTCTCTCCCTTGTTGACAGCATCAAAAAGCTCATGGGAAGGATAAAAGATCAATCATCAAAATCAATAAGATATGAAAATTTATCATCAAAGTTTTCTTTGAAAAACTTGTCTTTTAATTTAAAATATGTTTAAAGTACTTTCAGTTTTAGAATTTAGCTTGAATTCAAATATCAAAGGCTCTTCTCCTTTTTTGAATGAATATGATCTTTTTAATTAGATTTTCAAGTATATGCTTTTAAGCTTTAAGAGGAATAGAGCTTTTCAAAAGATTTGAATATAAAATCAAGCATAATATGTACTTTAATATTCAATCTTTTCTTTAAAAAAAAATTTAGTTAATTAAATTTAGTAAAGATATGTATTGAAAATGTATCGAGCAAGTCAATGATAGTATCGGAGCAAAAATAATTTTATAATAATTTTTAAATGCACATTTGAAGTTCTGTATTATATTTAGATTTTTAAATGAGTTTCAAAAATGAATTTAAAAATTTATTTTGACTTCAACTAATTATCCAAAAATAAGATTGAACAATCAAATCATGTAAGTCAAATTTAATGATTACATGAATGCTTAAATTAAAAATACTATAAAGTAATAGGTTGAGAATTTAGGATCATCATTCAATTTTCTTAATTTTTAATCAAAGCTAGATAATATTCAACAAATATCTCTCCTCTTATTTTTAAGAGTAAATGTTAGAATATTCATCATAAAATATTTTCTCTTTTTAAATAGTAGGTGAATCAAAAATATTTCTCTCCCTTTTTCTTTCAAGTTAAGCATCTTTAATTGATACCAAATTAATCTTTAACTATTACTAATTTAGTAGTTAATTCATCTTAAATGAATTCTCCCCCTTACCTTTGTAAATAAAGATATTTTTAATTAAATGATCTTTTAAGATTAAATTATTTTCTCAAGTGTTTTCTCTTTCTTTTGCAAAAATACAATGTGGGTTTTATATTCAAATTCAGATCAAGAAATATATTCAATGTGAGCACCAATAAATAATCAAAATCAATTAGTTATTCTAAATAAATTCTAAAAATATTGATAGTATGATGTAGAGAAAAGTTTAGCTTTTACTAAACAACATCATCCATCCATTTTCATTTTCAAGGCATCCATCAAAAGAATTTTTCTCTTTTCATTCCATTGGATCCTCGATGTACCTGTATAATTCAGTTTGTAATTCTTGGTACCCAAGTTTCTTGGGTCTATTGGAGTTAGTGCTCAAGAATTTTTTTGGAACCCAAATTTGCTTAACTAAAGTATGGCCAATTCTTTTAAAATTACATTCTAAAATTTTATAGCCTACCTTATTACATTTAAGGCATTTAATAGATTGATTTTCAGTCGAAGCTTTTTTAAATATATTCTTGATAAATTTCTATTTTCTTAAGGGATTAAAATCAGTTTCAGCTTTGTAGAAAATAGATTTTTGATTTTTCATCAATGATTAAAGCTTTTCAAAACTAAATGTGAAGTTTTCAGCAATTGGCTTCAATATATTAATCTCTTTTCTTAGTTTTGAGTTCTCTTCCATAAGAGATTTTTCAGAATTTAAATAATTTTTTTCCTTTAGCAAATGAATTATTTTTTTTTATGAAATTTTTTTTAATTAAAAGTTTATTCTTTTCTTCAACTAAAATTTTTTTGAATTTGAGAAGTTCTTCCTTTTCTTTAGCTAAAGTATTCTTTTCTCTTAAGATATCTTCTTTTTCATTTAATAATTTACTTTTTTCATCATCCAAAAGAAGATTGGACTTTTTGAGCTCTTTATTCTTTAGCTTTATCTTTTTGAATTCAATCATTAAATCATTAAAAGCTTCATATAATTCATCAAAGATAAAATCAAAAGAGTTGTTAATGTTTACCTTATCGTCATTGGCCATGAGGCAAGGATTTACCATACATTCTTCCTCTTTATCCATCAAGCATGATTTATCTACTTTTTGCTCTTCTCTTTCATCTTTTTTTTCTTTGCTTTGCTCCTCCTTAATTGAAGCTTTCTTCTTTGTTTGTTTCTTGTTCTTCTTCTTCTTTTCATTCTCATGAGCTATGAGACAAAAATTGGGATATGCTTCCTTCTCTTCTTGGAAATTTAATTCTTCTCTTTTATTTGCTCCCTCAAAGATCATTTTCAATTTTTTTTGTTAAGGATAAACCTCGCTCTTACCGAAGTTTAGTCTGATGTTCGGCCAAAAGGAATTTACAACCATAGAAGAGCTTCAACCATGGCTTTAATTGTCCCCAAAATAGTCGAACTCCTTCCGGACTTCTCCACCAGTCAGACTCCTTCTGGACTTCTCCTTCAGCCAAACTTTTCCACCAGTCGAACTTCTTCCGGACTCCTTCTTCCAGTCAACCAGAGGGCTTCATCCAGAGGATTCTTTCTGGACTCCTCTTGGCTAGCCAAAAAATCTCTTTCGAGAAGAACTTCTCTCTGACATTAGAAGGATCTCAGCGTCTAATCTTGATACAGCTATTATCAGTCAAGGCGTAGTCGATCTTGAGGGCATCCAAACCACTCTGAAACTGCTGTAACTAGGAGATCTTCACCGCCCATGGTTGATCTATCCAAACTTTGACTATTAAATTCGAATAGACTGGTAAGTCACGACAATGGATACTACTCTTGACTGGCACATCATGATAACAGACACCATCCTCTATAACAAACTCCATGTGGCCTAAGCAGACCACTACCAGATGGTTACAACTATCATCATCAGTTTGTTATAAGCTCTATCTATAAAAAAGACCCTCCAAATATATTTTTTCTAAGCTCTCATCTTCTACCCCAAAACTATTAAAAATTTTTCCGAGTACTCAATTTCTGTTGGCCAAGAGAGCTGACTTGATCGTTGGAGGATCTTACCAGAGCCACCACCCTTGACTCCGAACGGGACTTATTTTGCAGGTCATCGACAGCGACCTTATCTTCTCCAGCTCCAGCCTCAAATCCGACATCAACCAAATTTTGCACCAGTAAAATTAGCGCTAGAGGAAGGGCCTCGAAAGGTTTTCTTATTCTTAAAGGAGTGCTCATCAAAAATCCTTCTTCTTTCTTTCGAAAGTTCTTCTTCGACTATTCTTGTGTAGATGCCTCCTAGGAAGCCCTTAACTCAATGGTCAACCACCTCCGCGGTCAGATCTCATCCAAATCTCCCCGCTCCTATTTCCTTCCCGGCATCGTGGACTCCACCAGCAGCAATGGTGGACGTGGAATAGTTTAACCTACTAGTCCACAGGTTAGAGGCCTCTCTGAAATAGTGAAATGGTGTAGGCCATGCAGCAACAACAACCTCCAACATCGATCCAATCAAAGTGGGCTTCATCGAAGCCCTAGGACCCAATCTGGGGGCAACCAACTTGGGTAAGTTGGCCTGCAACCTCTAGAAAAGAAAAGCAGAGGACGAAGATCCCTTGTTCCGATCATAATTCAACTCCTAGGGGGTTCTTACCATCGTTCTACCAGAAAACTTTAAAGATCCATGATCGAAAGGATCTCCTAGACCTAAAGCTGCAAGAAATGAATTGACAGATCGAAGAACTCCGCCATGCTCCCCCCACTCATAGCAATGATATCTGCATCGACCCTTCTTTCTCTTAGTAAATTATGCAGGAGTCAATCCTGCCGAACTTCAAGCTCCCTTAGTTTGAGAGCTACGATGAGACTACTGATCCAGTTAACCACCTAAAGGCCTTGTAGATCATGATGCTGCTCTATGGCGCACTCGATGCCATTCTGTGTCGAGCATTTTCATCCATTTTGAAGGAAGCAGCAAGGAACTGGTACTCCACTCTTAAGTCGGATATGATCTTTTGTTTTGATCAGATGAGCCATCAGTTTCTAGCTCATTTTATTAACATCCGACACCTCCGGTGAGGCTCAGACTCTCTCATCAATATCAAGCAGAAGGAAGAAAAGTCCATCTAAATTTATGTCAGTTACTTTAATGTGGCTATCTTGGAGGTCCAAAATTTGAACCAATCTATTGCGATGACCATACTGAAGGACGGCCTTTAGAAGAATGGTCTGCTATTCTTCCTGAAGAAGAAACACCCCAAGAATTTTGCTAATATGCTGGCCCGGGTTGATGGTTATGCCCAAGTGGAAGAGGCCTTTAAGGCCAAAGATGGTGAAGCCACAGGAGAGTGACGCGTGGGCGAATCAAGCAAGCCCGCTGCTGAAGCAAAGCTCGGCTACCTTCCCTAACTCCTCCCGAGCGCAAACAAGCCCAAACTTCTCCTCGGGCTTGGAGGCAAAGGAGCCCTGATAGAAGGGCACGATGAAGTTCTTCCCCCAGAAGGTTTCACAACTATGCTCCCCTCAATGCTCTAAAGATCTAGGTTCTGATGGAGATTAAGGAGCAATTACCGAGGTCAGAGAGAATGCACACTCATCTGGCAAGCACAATCCTAACAAGTACTACCTCTACCATCGTGACCATGATCATGATACTGAAGAATGCATCCAGCTCCAAGATGAGATTGGGGAGCTCATCAGGCGAGGCAGACTTGGCTGATTTCTATGATGTCGGCCTGAAGGATGGGAGGATCAGTCGAGAGCACTCCCACAACCAAAACCACCAAGGAGGGAAGAATAGCAAGGAGATTGGCCACTCCTCGGTATCATCAACACCATCTCTGAGGGACTTCGATGGAGAGAGGCTAGTGGATCGATAAAACCTACGAAGAGGCGAAGGACTGAAGAGCCCATAACTTTCACTGATGAGGATGCTCGAGGAGTTTAGTTCTCGCACAACAATGTAGTTTTAATTTCTTTGAACATTGCTGACTATGATGTACACCATATTTTGGTAGATAATGAAAGCTCTGTTGATGTCTTATTTTATGATATTTTTTCTAAAATGTTCATACCTAATAACCACTTAGGACCTATGAATTTTCTATTGGTGGGCTTCACTGGTGATGCTGTGCCATTTGAAGGGATAATAACACTAACTATGGCTGCAAGATAATACCTAAAACAAGCTAGAGCACAGGTCGACTTTTTGGTAATAAAGGCTCTATCTACTTACAACGCAATTCTTGGCCAACCTAGTCTAAATGCACTTCGAGCTATTATATCAACTGATTACTTGAAAGTAAAGTTTCCGACGAACTATGAAATCGGGAAGATTAGAGAAGATCAAACCTTGGCAAGATACTGCTACTCCATTACCTAACAAAAGAATGGCCAATCTGATCCTTGTCTAGTTAACGGGCTGGATGTCCGTGATGACCTTACCGAGGAGCGGGGTGAACCCATGGAAGATCTAGTAGCTGTCCCTCTGAATGACGAAAATGCAGAGCACATGGTGTAGATTGGTTCCAACTTAGGGGAGGAAGTTCGAAAGTAGCTCGTCGCTTTCTTACAGAAGAACGTCGATGTCTTCAATTGGATTTCTACATATATGCCAGGAATTGATGCCGAAGTCATGGAATATTGGCTGTCTATTGATCCTAAATACAGATCAGTGAAAGAAAAAATTCGAAGCCATACATCAGAAAGACAGAAGGCAATAGTAGAGAAAGTAGACAAACTTCTCAAGCTGGGTTCATCCAAGAAGTCAACTACTTGAGTTGGATCTCTAATGTGGTCTTGGTCAAGAAGTCAAATGACAAGTGAAGAATGTGTATAGACTTCAAGTAGCTGAACAAGAGCTGCCCAAAGGATAGCTATCCTCTATCCAAAATTGATCAACCGATGGATGCAACTTCGAGCCATGATCTTCTCGCCTTTATAGATGCCTTCTCTGGCTACAACCAAATCCAGATGGCACTAGAGAATGAGGAGAAAACTATCTCTATTACTGACCATGGTCTTTATTGTTATAGGATCATACCCTTTAGGCTCAAAAATGCAGGCACGACCTATCAGCATCTGGTCAATAAAATCTTCAAGGAGTAGATTGGTCGCAGCATGGAGGTCTACGTGGATGACATGCTTGTCAATAGCCGAACTTCTGCAAATCATGTTGCTGACCTCGAAGAAGCCTTCGATGCCCTCCAGAGATATAAGATGAAGTTGAATCCGACCAAATGCTCCTTTAGAGTAACCTCAGAAAAATTCTTAGAGTTCATGGTGTCGAGGTGAGGGATTGAAGCCAACCCAAAAAAAATTCAAGCCATCCAAGAGATGACTGTCCTAAAATTAATAAAAAAAGTTCAGCGCCTAACCGAAAATGTGGCATCTTTGAATTGCTTTATCTCAAAATCGATCGAGTGATGTATGCCCTTCTTTCAAGTCCTCAAGCAACTAAAAAACTTTTGCTGGATAGTAGAATGCCAACAGGCATTCGAAAAGCTCAAAAGCTACCTCAGCTCATCCTCTCTGTTAGCAAAGTCCAAACCTAAAGAAGAACTATTTTTGTATCTGACGGTCTCCTCAGCAGCCCTCGCAGTGGTTCTGATCAAGAAAGAGGCAAAAGTATAATGATCGATCTATTATATAAGTCGAGTCCTAAGAGATGCTGAAACCAGATACACCAAGCTAGAAAAATTAACTTACGCTCTTCTGATTGCAACCAGGAGACTTCAGTCCTACTTTTAGGGATACACCATAACACTCCTCACTGATCAACCAATAAAAGCAGTTCTTCATCGAACAGATGCATCTGAAAGAATAGCAAAATGGGTAATCGAGCTTATAGAGTTTGACATCAACTATCAATCTCAGCTGTCAATCAAAGCTTAGATATTAGCCGATTTCATAGTTAAATGCACAATTCTAGATGATGCCAAACCTGAGCAAGATGAGACCGGTACCCCATGGTTGCAATCGAGCTCTCCCAAAGAGAGAGCGGACCTTCCTAAAGGCTTTTGGGCCCTGTATGTGGATGGCTCTTCCAATGCTTTAGGTTCGGTGCTAGACTAATTCTGATCAATCCCGAAGGAGTCATTGTCGAATATGCGCTGCGCTTTGAGTTTCTTGCGACAAATAATGGGGTTGAATATGAGACTTTGATAGCTGGATTAAGAATAGCCAAGGAACTGAAAGCTGACCAACTCTAAGTATACAGTGACTCATAGTTGGTAGTCGAACAAGTTAATGGCAGTTATGAAGCTCGAGAGGAAAGCATGATAAAATATCTAAAGAAGGTGAAGAGCTTGGCCCCGACCTTCAATGGTTTCAATATTCAGTAGATTCTAAGAGCAAAAAATGTTAGAGTCGACCTCCTCTCCAAGCGGCTGACCTCACCCCCAACGAACTTCCGAAAGAAGTATACTTCGAAGTATTGAAATGCCCAAGTTCAAAAGAGCCCCGATCTACAATGTAGATCAACTATGAGCCCTGTTGGATCGATCCGTTGGTTGCTTATCTCAAAGATGAGATTCTTTCTTTCCCAAAGAAGCTTAAAAGTTGAGAAACCAAGCCTCCTGGTATGTTCTTTATGAAAACAAACTATATAAAATTTCATATTCCTTGCCACTTTTGAAATGTCTCTGACTTTTTGAGACTGATTTTGCATTATGAGAGGTGCATAAAGAAATTTGTGGAAGCCATTTGGATGCCAAATCTTGATCTTACAAGCTGCTTCGGCAAGGTTATTACTAGCTGACTTTGTATTGAAATTTTTTGGATTATGTTAGAAGATGCGACTGTTGCCAGAGGAATGCAAATATTCAAAGACAACCGGCCTCCGAGCTTACACCCCTGAGTGCCCCTTGGCCATTTGCACAATGGGGGATGGATATACTTGGCCCTTTTTTGATGACATCCGGACAACGAAAGTTTTTCTTAGTTGCAATTGACTACTTTACCAAATGGGTCGAGGTTGAACCCCTGGCAAAAATTACCGAAGCTAAAGTATAAGACTTCATTTGGAAGTCGATTGTTTGTAGATTTGGCCTGCCTCAAACCTTTATAATAGATAATGGACTGCAGTTTGCTGGAGCAAAGTTTACGGAGTTCTATGAAGATTTAAACATCTTCCATAACTTCACATCAGTAGCTCATCTGCAAGCAAATGGTGAAGCAGAGGTGACCAATAGAACCTTGCTACAGGATATCAAGGCGAGACTTGAGAGAGCAAAGGATACTTGGGTAGATGAACTCTATCATGTACTCTGGGCATACCGAACTATCCAAAGATTGCCAATAGGAAAAATACCGTTCGTCTTGGCCTTCGGAATAGAGGTGGTCATCCCAATTGAGCTCAGATTCTCATTGGCATGAGTTGTGGCTTTTAATGAACAATGCAACTCACAAGACCTTAGGCCTAACCTCGACTTACTGAAAGAAAAATGGGAAGAAGCTCGAGTTCGGATGGCTACTTACAGATGAAAGGTGGCCCGATATTACTGTTAGATATATGTGCCCTAGAAGCCAGAATTGGCTGACACTTATAATACACTTCTAGGGGCAAAATTATAATTTTGACTATTATCAATAAAATGGATTATTTTCTATCACATATGTGTATTTAGTGTCTGTGATACATCCTTTGAATTAATGTAATGATAATTCATATTTTTAAGAGTTGAAAATTTAAAACATGAATAATCATTATTAACTCATAAAATGCTCCCGACCATAGGATCATCACGAGGATGGTGATTGATCCAGAAGATTGGTGTACAATCACTTTTC
Organism: Cocos nucifera; assembly: GCA_006176705.1. NCBI lineage: Eukaryota > Viridiplantae > Streptophyta > Magnoliopsida > Arecales > Arecaceae > Cocos > Cocos nucifera. The sequence goes on from QRFJ01000055.1 coordinate 189,027, forward strand.
TTTAGTAGATAAGTCTTGAGTCTATGGTGTGGAGACATCGAAGCGAGAGTATAGGTACTTATTAGAGAATGATGGCACTGAGCGTGACCACCTCAAGTAGTCATTAGCAAGTCTACCTTCTCATCGATGATTGACTCGATGCTGCAGTGGTGTGTCTGGTTCTTTGACCTGAGATGCATCGACGGTTCATCTTGAGGGTGTTATAGTTTGACTACACCATAACTCGATTTTTTAGTCATTCAAAATCCTAAAGTGTATGTTGGCTATAGCATGTTCATTGTAGGAACTGGATTGCATCAAGATGGAATCTATCTACCTCGGTGGTAGAGGAGCAGCCCTATGATAATCATGAGAATCAAGTCCAGAAGCCCATGGCCATGGCAGAGTGAAATAATAGAAAGAGTTTCTATTTAGATTTTCACATTGGACTTGAATCGAATGATTACATCATATGACAGAAACTAGGGTTTGACGAGTTCACCTTAACCCTAATCTGATCGGAGCTCAAGATAGAAGAACTTAATCACATAGGTAGTTGCACCAAGAGGTTCGCATTCAGCTCTGATGGGTTGCCACCATATACTGCTAGGTGTCACTGGTGGATTTTGGGAGCAATTAGAATGATTTAGATGATCGATCATCCTAGCTATTCGAATCAAAAGAGTTCTGATCCATCGAAAGGAGTTTCGATGATGTCGATGATAGAGATCATGACATATCCCATTACCATACAGAACTAAATCTAACTGGATCACACAAATAAGGGTTTGAATCTGGTGATCATCAATTGAACCGATCCAGTTCAATTGATCTGAATGAGTTTCAATTAGGTTTAAGAAAATCATGCTAGCACTCGATTGAACCTAATGTTCTTTTACTATCATAAATAGTTGTCCTGATTGAGCCAAAGGAGTTTGTGCTCAATCAGAGGCCTTCACTTGGTCTGATTGGAGCCTGTCTAGATCAAAAAAGGGTTGTCTTATTTTGTAAGACAATACCTGCCATTTTTTATCACCTGCCATTTTTCGTCCTTTGACTTTGGTCAAAAGTTGATCTTTGACTGGTCAAATGTTGACCATTGATACTTTGACTTTTGTTCACGTGTCATGCACCTATTGGAGAGCTGGTGGGGGCTTGTCCCCCTGCCAGAACCTGGCAAAGAGGGCGCACACCACCCCGCATGCCAAGGGTGGTATGTGCCCAAGCTGGAGGTGCCTAGGAGTCCCTGTTGGACAGGGACTCCATCTTCTTTTTGGATTCCGATTAGACTCCTCCTAAGAACCAACTTTGACTGATCTTGGGCACCATCTAAGGATGAATCCAAGGGACTCTATTCCCACCAATCAGATTTAGATCTAATTTCATAAAGGGTTGTGATTGGTTAGGAAGAAGAGGAGTGGGATCATGCATAGTCTATAAATAAGACCCTACGCCCAACTCAAAAAGAAATACAATTCCCTATGCCCCAAGGCTGCCTCTCCCTCCTCCTCCATGCCAAGTCCATGTTCTCCCTCTCCTCTCTATGTCCAAAGTAGTTTAGGATCCAAGTTGGTGCAATCTAGGTGAGAGAAAGGCAACAGAAAGCTAGAAGGTTGCGCTACTGCAAAGGACAACTGATGATCTTTGAAAGTTATTTTAAAGATCCTCCAAATCAGATTCAGATATGATTTTTGGAGACATGATAGAGAAGAAGAGGATCTCTAGATCTAATCCAAGTGGATACCAGTAGAGGCCAGGCACTTGCGTGTCGAGATCCAGAACCTTCCACTGCTTATAGGATCATCAATGGGTAATAGGATTACCCTACATCAAGGTAAATTAAATATGATTTAATTTATCTATATTTTATTTTTATTATTAGAATAATAAAGATCAGATCTGAAACATTTCAAATCTAATTTGGATCAAAGAAAATTTTTTTTAAAATATATCTCTTGATCCGATCAGATCTGAACGAACCTGGTCCGAAAAATCAGGATTTTCCTTCAACTAGTATCAGAGCCAAGGTTCTAATGTGTTTAGATCTGATTTTAAATTTATTCTAATCAAAAAATATATGATTTTAGATGTCACATGAGATGTGATCAGATCTAAAATCAGAAAAAATTAAAATTAAATGATTTGGATCTAAGATTAGAAAATATGCATGACTAGTTCTAAAATAGAATAGTTTTATAGAATAGTCTTGCATGTTTACAATTTAATTTGATTAAATCATATTTTAGATCTATTTATTTACTATTTTTTGATATTATAATTATTATAATAACATCTAAAAAATAGTAAATAAAAATTATTTAATTTTAAATATCATATGAGATATGATTAATGCATGTCTAGACTAGTTGTAGAATAGTTCTACATAGTTGTCTAGATTAGAGTTTATTTTGATGAGATCAATTTAAATCTAATTTTTTAGATTATTATGAGGTAATTTAGATTTGAAAATATGCATGATTCGATACATGAGATGTATGCAAAATATGCCATGATTAAATCTAATTTGTATATGAGATATATGATATAGATCTAAAACTATTTTGTCGTATTACATGTTCCTGATTAAGATGTTCCTCTTGGCCATCCGGTCATAAGGACAAAGAAGAGTTTAAAGGCCCTCTCCTCCCATCCGATGGGGTGTTCTTATGATGTATAGGGGTGCTGCACGTTCGTCCTTAATCAGAAACCCAAAACTTACTTTCTGTAAAACCCTAGATCCTGAAACCCTAGGATTTATTGTACATATTTTGTTTATAAACCCTACTTAATTAAGAATTAAGATTATGAAATATTAATTAGATCTAAAATTGAGAATCTCAAATCTAAGACATATTCATAATACTGGGTTCGAGCTTGGGTAGCTTAACTAGGTCTAAGCGGTCGATCAAACCAAATCAAGAGTTGGTTAGATGGGATCAACAGTGCTTAATTGACCAGTCAAATTGGATTAAATCTAGGTCAAGATCGAGTCACGATCAAGCAAGACCTAATTAGGCTCAGAGGTTAGAGTCTGGATTGTAGGCTAACCCAATTGGTTCTGGCTCAACAATTTGGTGTCTAAAGTAAGTTTGGCATATACGATCGACTAGTTTTTAATTGGGAGCTACTCGACCTGAATGTATTCTTGTATGAGTTAATGGCATATCCCTTCCACCGGTCTTACTTACCCGGCTATATCTGTTGATCCAGTTCTGATTTGAGGTGGTCAATAATTCAAGCTAACCCATACCACTAGGTTAGTCATAATTGTTATGACTATGACAAGTCTAGTTTAATGAGACCTGAATCAATTCTCTCGAAGAAAAGATTACGTCTGAGGTCTTCCACCATTGTAGATATGCGGGCCCTTCCTGGGGTTGATTGTTCTTGGCTGGATATAGTGGCTCAATTGCACTGGGAAGATGCAACTATGTCTATTGGGCATTGGATGCTATGGGCTGAAGGATGAGTTGGGCTCAATATTTTGGATACGTGAGAGACTCAATTAGGAATCCAGTCTGTGCAAATGGTGGGTCTGACTTAACTAAGGAGTGGATCAATATTTTGGATATGGTGAGATTCATGAATTAGAGACCAAGTTTGGGTGCACCATGATTAGAGAATCATTGAACAAGAGTTGTTCACTCATTGGCTAACCCATCACCAATAACTGTTAGGTGAGGTGATGAGTCAGTTGGTGAGACCGCACCACCCACTAGAAATCATTAATCCTGAAGATTTTTGCATCTCTACAGAGGGAGTGTAGGGATCCAAAAAAATAGTGCAAGCTAATTTATTTAAAAATAAAATTTTTAAAAAAATTGGTTAAGTCATAATTACAATATCTAACTAGAATCTTTGACTCTCTATAGAAAAATGTCTGCATCCAACCCATTAGCACGTATCCTGGACACACATAGACTGACCGAACCCAATTATAAATACTGGCTCAGAAACTATAAAATTATTTTGGGTTCTGAGAAGTTAACCCATGTACTGGACCAGGATCCTCCCACCTTACCAGCCCGTCCATCCACTGAATAGAGAGCATCTCTGAAAAAATGGATAGACGAAAATAATAAGGTCAGATATTATATGTTGGGCTCGATGTCTGATGAGCTCTAGCACCAACATGAAGATATCAGGACTGCTCGCCAAATGTTGGCTCACTAACAAGAGATGTTTGGTGAACAAAGTCGCCCAGCCAAGTATCAAGTCATGAAATAACTTTTTAAGGCTAAGATGCATGATGAGCAATCAATCCAAGATCACTGTCTGATGATGATCAAGGACTTGGAAGAGCTTGAGAAGCTCGGTGTGAAGTTAGACTTGGATCTGTAGAATGATATTATTCTGCAATCCTTGATTGATGCATATGGATAATTCATCATGAATTACCACATGCATAAACTTCAAAATTTCTTGGCCGAATTAATGAACATGCTGGTCACCGCTGAGCTTTCTATGAAGAGTTTTCTAAAGGCTCAATTCTTGCTATATGAACGGACTTCTTCCAAAAGAAAGTCTTCTGAAAAGAAAAAGAAGTCTGCGAAAAAGCAAAAGATGGAAGGAGGAAAGAAGAAGGCAGAGTCGAAGAAGATCAATGTCAAAGGAAAGTGTTTCCATTGCAACAGCAACGGCCACTAAAAGCAAAACTGTCCTACTTACCAGGCCACCCTAAAGAACAAGAAAGAAGGTCTTTCTGGAGGTATGCTCGTTATTGAGTCTAACCTTACAGTTTCTTTTGCATCCAGTTTGGTGCTTGACTCTGGTTCTAATGCTTATCTGTGCACTTTCATGCAGGGTCTTGAGGATAGTAGGAGGCTGAGGGATGGAGACATGATCCTACACGTCAGTAATGGAGAAGAGTTGCTGTAGTGATAGTGGAAACATACCCTCTTCGATTAACCATAGTTTAGACTTAGTTTTGAAAAGACTTATTTATGTGCCTACAGCTAGCAGAAATTTGATTTTGTTTCATGCCTAGCACTAGAAGGCTATGTGATTACCTTCTTTAAGGACCATTGTAACATTCTTTATGAAAGAAATAAAATTGCAAATGGTTTTCTTATTAACGATCTTTATCAGCTACATATTGATGTACCTATTCTGACTATCGAGCAAAACGTGAATGCCAAACGACCTAGGGATAGTCCAAAGGATAGATATCTATGGCACCTAAGATTAGGTCATATAGCAGAAGATAGGATCAACAAATTGGAGAAAAATGGGCTATTGAGTCCATTGACTTTTGAGTCATATCCAACTTATGAATTTTGTCTTCAAGGCAAAATGACTAAACTTCCTTTTGTAGGACATGGGGAAAGGGCCATAGACCTCCTTGTCCTAGTACATACTGAAGTATGCAGCCCATTTGATGTGCTGGCTAGAGATAATTTTGTCTACTTCATTACCTTTACAGATGATCTGTCTAGGTATGGGTATGTGTATCTTATGAGACACAAGTCTGAAGCTTTTGAAAAGTTCAAAGAATTCAGACATGAAGTAGAAAAATAAGTAGAAAACCCATTAAGGTTCTTCGATCAGATCGAGGAGGTGAATATCTTAGTCAAAAATTCCTAGACTATCTTAAGAAAAATGACATAGTCTCTCAATGGACTCCACCAGGAACACCTCAACTCAATAGGGTTTCAGAATGGAGAAATCAGACTCTATTGGATATGGTCTGATCCATGATGAGCTTCACAGATCTCTTTGATTTTCTTTGGGGATATTTATTGTTAACTTCAATTTATCTACTGAATAGGGTTTCCTCTAAGACCGTTCCTACCACACCGTATGAGATATGGCATGGTAAGAAACCAAGTCTGAGTCATCTCAGAATTTGGGGTTATTCGGCTCATGTCAAAAGACAACAAGCGGACAAGTTAGAGTTTAGGTCCTTCAGAGCTTGATTCATAGGATATCCTAAAGAGTCATTAGGATACTATTTCTACATTCCAGAAGACCACAATATGATTATGAGTCGACATGCCATCTTTCTTGAAAAATAGTTTATTCAGGATAGAGGCATTGGAAAGCAGATTAAGCTTGATGAGAAAGTCTCATAAGTACAACGAGCTAAGGATCAATTGGAACCAAATCAAGTTGAGCCAATAAGAACACTACCTCCACCTCGTAGATCGGAAAGAATTTTTTGTCCCCCTGAAAGATACTTGGGTATTATTTCAGAGAAAGTAGAGAAAATGTTTCTTGTAGGTAATGGTGCTCATGGTGATGATCCCAAAACCTACAACGAGACGATATCAGATATTGACTCTAAGAAATGGCTTAGAGATAATGCAGTCAGAAATTGACTCGATGCACTCAAACCAAGTCTGGACCTTGGTAGATCCATCAGAAGGTATAGTACCTATTAGGTGTAAATGGATCTTTAAAAGAGAAGATTGGTGCAGATGAAAATGTGGAACATTCAAGGCCTAGACTAGTGTAAAAGGTTATAGTCAATGCGAAGGCATTGACTATCAGGATACCTTTTTTTCAGTGGCTATGTTATAATCCATCCGCACATTGCTTGCCATTGTAGCCTATTTTGATTATGAAATATGGCAAATGGACGTGAAAACAGTGTTCTTAAATGGATATCTTGAGATGATATCTATATGGAACAGCCGCTAGGTTTCACATCCAGTGATACCGATCACAAGGTTTGCAAGCTGCAAAGGTCCATATATGGACTTAAGCAAGCATCTCGAGCTGGAACACTCATCTCAAGATGTGATCAAAATATTTGGTTTCATCAAAATAAGAGAAACCGTGTGTCTTCAAAAAGGTCAGTGGGAGTGCTGTTGTCTTCCTCGTATTGTACGTGGATGACATTCTCCTTATTGGGAATGATATTCCCATGATGACGACAGTCAAAATATGGTTGTCCAAGAAATTTTCAATGAAAGACTAGGTGAAGCATCCTTTATTCTAGGAATTAAGGTCTATAGGGATAGACCGAATAGGATGCTAGGACTTTCATAGAAGATGTATATAGAGAAAGTACTAAAGAGGTTTAGTATGGAAAACTCTAAGAGGGGATTAATACCCTTCAGACATGGTATCCATCTTTCTAAGAAGATGTGCCCTAGCACACCTGAGAAAATAGAATGCATGAGCAAGATTCCTTATGCTTCTACAATAGGGAGCCTCATGTATGCCATGCTATGTACACGATCTGATATAGCCCATGCTGTGAGTGTCACAAGCAGATATTAGTCAAATCTAGGTAAAGAATACTGGACTTCTGTGAAATGTATCCTTAAGTACTTGAGAAGAACTAAGGATATGATGTTGGTCTTTGGTAACGGAGAACTTCAAGTCTGGGGATACACAGACTCGGATTTCATGTCCAACGTAGATGATCGAAATTCGACATCTGGGAGTCTGTTTTTGTGCAATGGTGGTACTATCAGTTGGAAGAGTTTCAAGCAAACCATGATAGTAGATTTCACCATGGAAGCAGAATATATCGCTGCATCAGAGGCTGCGAAGAAAGTATTTTGGTACAAGAAGTTTGCTACAGAAATCGGAGTAATGCCATCAGATGCCATTCCTCTGTACTGCGACAATAATGGTGCCATAGCCCTTGCTAAGGAGCCAAGGTCTCACCAAAAATTCAAACACATTGAGCGGCGATACCACCTCATCCACAATTACCTCGAGAAGGGTTACGTCGAGGTCAAGAGAGTCAACTTCGCAGATAATGCGGCAGACCCACTTACAAAGCCATTGGGATAACAAAAATTTGAAGTCCACCTCGAGAAGATGGAACTTAGACTTGTAGCCAATTGACTTTAGGATAAGTGGAAGATTGTTAGATATATGTGCCTTAGAAGCCAAAATTGGCTGACATTTGTAATACACTTCTAGGGGCAAAATTATAATTTTGACTATTATCAATAAAATGGGTTATTTTCTATCACATATGTATATTTAGTGTCTGTGATACATCCTTTAAGTTAATGGTAATGATAATTCATATTTTCAAGAGTTAAAAATTTAAGATATGAATAATCATTATTAACTCATAAAATACTTCCGACCATAGGATCATCATGAGGATGATGATTGATCTGAAAGATTGGTGTACAATCACTTCTTTTTAGTAGATGAGTCTTGAGTCTACGGTGTGGAGACACCGAAGCGAGAGTATAGGTACTCGTTAGAGAACGAGGGCACTGAGCGTGACCACCTCGAGTAGTCATTAGGAAGTCTACCTTCTCATCGATGACTGACTCGATGCTGTAGTGATGTGTCTAGTTCTTTGACCTGAGATGCATCGACAGTTCACCTTGAGGATGTTATAGTTTGATTACACCATAACTCGATTTTCTAGCCATTCGGAATTCTGAAGTGTATGTTGGCTATAGCATGTTCATTATAGGAACTGGATTGCATCAAGATGGAATTTATCTACCTTAGTGGTAGAGGAGCAGCCCTATGATAATCATGAGAATCAAGTCTAGAAGCCCATGGCCATGGCAGAGTAAAATAATAGAAAGAGTTTTTATTTAGGTTTTCACATCAGACTTGAATTAAATGATTACATCATATGATAGAAACTAGGGTTTGATGAGTTCACCTTAACCCTAATCTGATCGAAGCTCAAGATAGAAGAACTTAATCACACAGGTAGCTGCACCAAGAGGTTCGCATTCAGCTCTGATGGGTTGCCACCATATACTGCTAGGTGTCACTGGTGGATTTTGAGAGCAATTAGAATGATTTAGATGATCGATCATTCTAGCTGTTCGAATTAGAAGAGTTCAGATCCATTGAAAGAAGTTTCGATGATGTCGATGATAGAGGTCCTTTCAACGGTCCTTATGTGCCCCTACAGTCATGTTAGGAACAAGAAGAGAACCTCATCTTAACATGAGTAAAGTGAAGGCCTCGTTAATCTTAAGACGAGATAAGGAGAGAGGCTCTTTCAATGGTCCTTATGTGCCCCTACAGCCATGTTAGGAATAGGAGGAGAACCTCATCCTAACATAAGAAAAATAAAGGCCCATTAATTTAAAATGAGAGGAGGGGAGAGGTCCTTTCAACGGCCCTTATGTGCTCCTATAGCTATGTTAGAAACAGGAGGAGAACCTCATCCTAACATGAGCAAAATGAAGGCCTTGTTGACTCAAGACAAAAAGAGGGGAGAGGCTTTACCTGCAGCCTTTATGTGCCTATACAGTCCTGTTAGGAATAGGAGGAGAATCTCGTCCTAACATGAGCAAAATAAAGACCTCGTTGATCTAATATGAGAGGAGGGAAGAGACCCCTTCAACGGCCCTTACGTGCTCCTATAGCCATGTTAGGAGCAGGGAAAGAACCTCATTCTGACATGAGCAACACGAAAACCTCACTAACCTAAGATGAGATGAGATAAGAGACCTTTCCAATAGCCCTTATGAACCTCTACAATCCTATTGGGAATGGAAAGAGTATCTCATCCTAATTTTGGAAAGGATCTCCAATTCGATATCTACAACAACCGTACCAATGGAAGACATGGTAAAGAAAACAAAGCCATCAACAAGCATTAAACTCGAGCAAGACAAAAGACGACGAAGGAAGGTACCATTTTATTGAAAATATAAGTTCATTACAAAGTAAAGGCAAAGATAGAGGTATGCAAAACTAGTTACAAAAAGAAAAAAAGAGAAGAAGAAGACCGAAGTTCTAAGGGTCGGATCCCTCAGACTTTGGGCTGCTGGCCATCACTATGGACTCTTTTAAATAGGCGACCTCTTCCTCGAGCTTCCTTCACCTCATCATGTTATCGTGGAATATTCTATCGGCTCGGTAGTAGTTTTCCTCCGACTCTCGCAGCCTCTATCTTAAAACCTCCGACTTAGCTTCCACATCCTTAACAGTTTGCTGCTCACAAGTTAGCTAGAGTTTCAACCATTGAACCTCAGCCTTTCTATCCCGACCGACTTCGAGAGCTCGCCGATGATCCTCTTCAAAGAGGTAATCTCCTCTGACTTTCTGCTTGTACCAGGTTGATGGCTATCATCTAGTCGCTTTTGGAGCCAGGCTACTTTGCCGTTAGTAGCATGAAGCTTCTGCTCCAGTAAGGATATCCTCCCGCTGCAACCCAACCGATAAGTCTCATAAGCAAGCTCGACATTGTGCAGCTGCTTCTGAAGTGCAGAGAACCTCTTGGACCAATCTCATTCATGCCGGGCCTTGTCGAAGGATCTCGACGAGCTCCCCTCCAACAAATGGATCTTCTACTTCGCCGCTTTAAGTTGAACTTCGATGGAGTCGATCTTCGCTGTCAGCACCCAAGACTTATTACTAGCACTTTTTTTAAGCTCCACCAATTCTCTTTCGAAGCTATCATTCTTAATAGTGAAGTCCGCAGAATCTCTCATATGTAATTTTCGAAGGCGAGTGACCTCAATCGTCGCCTCCAAAGTATTCTTCCTGGACCTCTGAAGCCCATCCTCAATCTTCTTCAGCTTCTTTCTTAAGTGATAAATTTCTCTTTTCAGATTTTTAACCATTGATTTTAAAGGAACCCCATGGGGCAGTGGATCGGCGTCAATAGGGGACTGCATTCAATGTACAAAAAACATCCAAAGGTATTGACAAAAAGAAGCCTGCTTTCATTTAACCAAAAGCATTTTAGGTACCGAATAAAATAAAAGAGAAAAAAAAAATACAACTACTTGAGGTTCTCAATCTCGAGAGGTGCATAGGCAGATGAAGTCAGGATGCTCTCGATCACCTCTGGTTCTTGAGCAGGCTTGGGCACCTCCATGGCGGGCTCGGACGGACCAGGGATGGGCTCAATAGGAGAAAGGTTAGCTGCGACGTTGGACGGCCCTAGCTCTTCACTAGGATCCTCCTCTAAAAAGCTCAGATCAAGTTTGGGGAATTTTTGGGCCACTCTATCTTTGCAGAGTTTGAAGTCCTTGATAAATGCCTATTGGCCGAACACGATGTTCAGCTCCTTCATTTTGGAGGAGGCTTTGAATTCATCCACGGCACGGGCCACCGCCTCCAAGACTGACTTTGCCTCTCGAGCCTCCAGTTCGGTGGCTTTGCCCTCAGCTTTCTTCCTCCTCTCCTCCTTTAGAGCTAGTGCAACCTTGAGAGCTAGTGCAACCTTGAGTCCGGCAAAGACAAACTCCTCCTTCAGGAGTGCACCTCAGAGATTCTCATTTTCTGCCGCCTTTCCCTCCAAAAAGCATTTTGCCTCAGCCTTCTCCATTTTGAGGTGATTAATCTCAGCTCGAAGATCCTCCTAGACCTTTAGTACTTCTATCTCCTAGCGGTGCCCCCTTTTAAGATGGGTGAGTACTTGGTGACCTGACTGCCATGGATAAACAATGTCAGGATAGAGAAAAGAAAAATGAAAAAAAAACTCAATAAGGTGGTTATCTTAAAGATGGTCCCAAGAGCTCTCCAGACGAGCTCTGTCTGGTCGAGGTCGGCCATGCGATCCACCATCTTGAGAAGAGCGAACTTATCAATCAAATCTCGAATTACACCCAGATCATCGAAGGGGTCTTTTCCCAGACCGTTGCTGACACTGTCGCTCGCCTCACCTGGATGAGCCTTGTGGGCAACCTTCATGACAACTGACTTTTCTTCTTCCTCTCCTTTCCTCACTCTATCTCGGTAGGAGGTTCGGGGGCCTGATCCCCGACAAGAGGACTTAAGGATTTGGAGGGAAAGGAGCCTCCTTTGACAGCCAAGGCGACTTCGACAACCTCGGGGGTAGCGGGGCTGCAGAGCTCGGGGCACCAACCTTCATCCTCTTTGAACTTTTGCCCGGGGCCTTCCCTTTCCTCTTCCTCTTGGTGTGAAGGCCCTTAGTAAGCATCCCCACACTTTGGTATCCATCTCTGCAACAAGAAAAAAGTTTCAATCAGCCAAAATGCATCTAAAATCTCAGGAGGGCCCTCGAAAAAAAAGTATACCGATGGGGTCAAGAGGGCTTAGGCCCAGATTGAACAAGGTCTGCTCTTTTAGAAGGTCAAAAAGGAGAGGATTTCGGTATGCCTTAAGCTTATTAGAGGAATCAAGGTCGGCTCTATCTAAACTAGGAGCTCGGCAAACTGATTCCCTAAGGAAGTCCTAGGGAGGGAGACATAGCATTAAAGTCAGACAGTGCACGAAAAAGTATTTTTTCTTTCAGTTATGAATAGAGGAAGGAGCACCTTTCAGCAGTCCCTTCTTATCAATTGAGAGAAAAAGTACCATCAGTTCTTCACTGAAAGGTAGTGTTTGAAGGTATAGAAATTTCTAAAGAGGAAGATGGTCGGACGAACCTCGGCTAGATGGTAGAGAGAAAGAAATTTTTTGAGAAAAATGCCTCGAATTCTATCACTTTAAGCCCACAATGAGGTCCAGAATGATGAACGAAATTCAACGAGACCAAGAACATCCCAATCGAAGATCAGATGGTGAAGATATATGCGAAAAAAGCACACAGAGCATCGCACAGATCACCAAAGTGGGGCCCACTGTCAGTAGCCCCATTGGACGTGCTGCCCAGGCATGCAGGCCCGAAGGGGCTGGCCTAGGCGTGCACTAGCATGCGAGCTAGCCTAGCATGAGCACACGACCTAGGCATGGGCTTGCGGTCCAGTGTGGGCGTGCGGCCCAAGTGTGGGCCCGTGGCCCAGTGCAGGCGCGCGGCCCAGGCGCGGGCACGTGGATGCGCGGCCCATGCGAGCGTGGGTCTGGCAGGCATCCTACTATACGTAGTGTGCATGGGCATAGCCCAGGCCCAGGCGTGCGTGCGGGCATGGCCTGGGCGCACGTGCCGGGCCCAGGCCGTGCCCAGGCCACTTGTGATAGGCAAACGGATTCGATTTTCATTCTATCACCTCGCAACACTCGGACTCTTGGCAACACACGAACATAGCCCTTTAAAAGGGCCTGAGCAAACCTAGAGAGGTGGTGGCTGTGGTTTGGTATTTTTGAGAGAGCCTGAGATGCAGAGAGTAGAGAGAAGGGCACTAGCGACAGCAGGAGCAGGGGTTTCGGGTAGATAGCTAGGCGATGGACTGCAGTCATTTCAGAGGGTCTTCAAGAAAGAGTTTGGTAAAGATAACTTCTTTTTGAGAGGATTGTATACATGAGTTGAGAGTGGGTAATCTTCTCTTGTATCTCTTTCTTTTTCATAGTGAAGTTCTACATCCTCCATGGAGGCAAGCCTTTAGGCTGATCCATGTACTTGATTATTCTTATTTTAGTTTTCTTCTTTCTTTCTGTCGCAATCCGCTGGTACTAGATCCTTAACAAGTGGTATCAAAGCGTGTTGATACCTCCAACAAATTGGTATCAGAGCCCAGATGGTACCGGAGTGTAGATTGCAATAGTAGTAATAGAGATTGAAGAATATGGAGAAGACAAGCGTAATCAAGATGGAGATCAACAGATTTGATGGAAAGGGCTATTTCTCTTTATGGAAAGCGAGGGTAAAGGATGTCCTCATCCAACATGATTTAAAAAAAATTAAAACATTTTTTTAAGCTTAAGATGTGAGTAAATTGATCTATTTAAGTGACAAATCAAATAAGCTATGTAATGTGCAGTGAATAAAAGTAATGACACAAGAGCACACAATCACAAACACAATCATTTTATAGTGGTTCGGTGCAAAACTCCGCACCTACATCCACTTTCCAAGTATACCCCTTAGGAATTCAATTATAATTCTCAACAAGAATTATAGTTCGATTTTTTTTGGGTTCACAATCAAATCTAGTTGATTTTTCCTGGCTCACCAACCAAAATCATACATGATTATTTTCCAAACTCATAATCAACCTAGTTGATTTTTTCCTAATCACCAACCAAAACCTCATAAGTGATTATTTTTCTCTAGGCTAATAATCAATCCCGATTGATTTTTACTTTGGCTTACCGATCAAACCACTACAATCGTCCAACTCAAGGCTTGGACCAACCCAAGTTTCTCATTCCAAGAAACTTGAAACAAAATATAAAATTATAATAAAAAAAATAAAAATAAACTCTTTGAAGCTTAAGAGAAGAAAATCTAGGAGCTTGCCTTGTTGGCTTGATTTTTTCTCTTTGAATGCTTGAGAGAAGTAGTAGATGATCTTCTATAGCAATGGCTTGGCTTCTCTCAAAGTGAGGATGTTAGAAGGACAAAGGAATATCTAAGAATAACTCCTTCTCTTTTCTTTTCTGCTTACTTCTTTGGGTTTCTCAAAGAATGCACAATAAACTTTCCAAAAATTACTTTTAATGCTCCAAGTGTTTTCTTATATATTTCAGAGGTTTTCTACTATCACAAGTCACTAACATAGGCTTCTGAAAGTGATCTAGCCATTAGAGAAGAGAAAATAGCCATTGAAAAGCTTATAGGATGAAAAAGCTATAGTTCTGAAAACTAGCCGTTACAGACACTAGGCCGGCTCAATTTCAGATTGGGTCGACTCAGTCTCACTGGGTCGGCTCAATCCTCTAGATCTTGAAAATTTTACTTTCTATGCTTTTTGTTTTCTATTTTCACTGAGACTAAGTCGACTCAGTTTCAGACTAGGTCGGTTCAGTTTGCGTGCCATGCGTGCCAAAGATAGTTTATGATCCTTTCTTCTTCAAATAATTTATAGACTAGATTTGCCTTTTTGACTTGATTTTATCTCCATTAAGATGTCAAGTTTGAAGTTTTGAAACTATACATTCTTATAAACATAGTTAGACTTTATAACTTATACTCAAAATTTTTTGTCATCATCAAAATCAATCTTTGGATCAATAAAAATCTTTAAGAATAAGAAACTAAAATTTGGGTTCTAATTTAAATTATCCAAACTCAAAATTTTTATAACTTTCTTGCTTTTAAACGAATAGGTTAAAGGATCTCCAAAATTCATTAAAAATCATTTTGCAACTTATCAACACCTAAAGATCAATTATCGAGATTTTTTGTTCTAGGAATATATATATTTTATATATAGCTCTCCTTATAGATGCTAGCTTTCAGACTTAAAAATTTTTCAGGACTCGAAATGGTAGATAACCACCATTGCATTCAGAACTATTACACACACCAATATTACTTTAACAATCTTTCAAGATATCAATATCATACATATTTGAATAAGAATCTTTTAATATACTATTTTGCTAGTTTGGAATGTTACAGGAGGTGAATTGGATTCTTTTAAAATTTTTGGTCAAATTTAAAATCTAAACAAATACATGCTTTTATTTAAGCAAATTAGAGAGTTTGTGAGGTGAAGGCTTTAAGCTACAATGAAAGTAAGATAGTGTATGTAAACCAAGAATCTAAACAATATAAATCAGAAATGAAAGCTGTTGCCCAGAGGTAGCAACCTAAGAGGAGGGGTGAATTGGATTCTTACAAAATTTTAATCAAATTTGAAATCATAAAAAGTATGTGCAATTAATTAGGCTAACTCAAGTGTTGGTAAAGTGCATGCAATGGAGCAGCGAAAATATGATATAAAGATTGTAATTCATGAATTAAAACTAAGCAAGCAAAAATTGAATGTAAGAAAGATAAGCTAAACAAGGCACAACACGAACATACAAGAATTTTATAGTAGTTCGGTGCAACCCGCACCTACGTCCACTTTCTAAGTTTTTCTTAGGATTTTCACTATAATTTATCCTTGATTATAGTGTGTTTATTTTTTCAGGCTCATAAACAAATCCAGTTAATTTTCATAAGAGCACCAACCAAATCTTAAACCATTAGTTTTCTGGATTCACTAATAATCTAGCTGATTTTTCGGACGAGCCAACCAAAATCTATATAATGTCCAATTACGAGATTGGACCAGTCTAAATTCCAAGTTTCTTTTGTTCAAAGAAACTTGTAAAGAAACAAAATACAAGGATGAAGAAGTTCAGCACAAAAGAAAAATAGAAATTAAACTCTTTAAATCTTGAAGAAGAAGCTAATGATTTGTCCGATAGAAGCTTGACTTTTCTTCAATTTATACTTAAGAGAATGTAGAAGATGTTGGAGAAGATTGCTTTGAAGGCTTGCTGAAATCTGTGCATAACTTTTTTTTTTTGGATATTCAGTGTTCCTCATCAAAAATAAAAGATTCTCTCATTAAATCCCTTAATCTTGCTTTTCTTTTGATTCTCCATCTTTAAATACCCTTGGAGATGGTTGGAGAGAGAGTTCTAGCCATTGGAAGCTCTAAAATAGCCATTAGAGACAAAAAAAAATAGCCATTGAAAAAATTACAAAAACTAGCCATTAAAAACTGTCAAACACCGTCGAGTTGGCTCAGATCCAATTCGAGCTGGCTCAAACAATAAAATAGAAAAATAGTTTTTCTGCTGTCCTGAGAGAGCTGGCTTGGATCCAATTCGAGCTGGCTCAAATAGCAGAATAAAAAATTAGTTTTTCTGCCATTCTAAGATAGTTTGCTCAGATCTAATTCGAGCTGGCTCGACTGCATGCCAAACTAAAGTATCAATCTTGTTTCATGTCAGAGTTTGCTCAATTCTTGGATGGGTCGGCTTTAAATTTTTCAACTTCATTTTTCTTCATTGTTTGACCTTCCAAACTTGAATTTCTTGACTCCAAATCTTTCAAATAATATTTATTTCTCCCTCTTTCATTTTCATTATAATGAGCCATCCAAATTTATGAAAATTTCTTCTTTTAAGTGCTTTGGCTTGACATCTTGAGATGATTTCTTGCAAAGATAATTTCTTCAATGTGAGCATTTGAGAAATCCTATATTCAATCTTAAAATACATGATTAGTAATATTTTTATTCAATATTTTATGATCATTAAAATCAATCATAGGGTCAACAATCTCTCTCTTTTTGATGATGATAAAACTTTGAGTATATGCACAATAAAAATAAATAATATGTTTTAATATATTTTGTCAATATGTATCATGAAATACTAGAACAAATACATGAATGCACACTTCATGAATATTCTCAATTAGTCTTTAGTTCATTGCACATATTTCATATACTCATTTTAAATTAATGTCTCAATTCAAATTAATAAGTATTAAGATTTCAAGCATCAAATTAATGAGCATCTTAAGAATTAATTCATTAAGCATATACTCAATATTCCTCTCTTCCTTTTTGATAGCATCAAAAAGCTCAGAAGAAGATTGAAAGAATCGTCAAAATTAATAATATGTAAGAATGTATCAAAATAGGAGATGTATCAAATTCAAAAAATTAATTCAAATGAATCCTCTCCCCTTTGAAAACTTGTCTTTTGATTCAAAATATGCTTAAAATATTTTTTCTTTTCAGAAATTGGTTTGAATTTAAATATCAAAGGCTCTTCCTCTTTTTGAATGAATAAAATTTTTTAATCAAATTTTTAAATATACACTTATAAGCTTTAAGAGGAATAGAGCTTTTCAAAGGATTTGAACATGAAATCAAGCATAATATGCACATCAATATTCATTCTTTTCTTTTCTTAATAAAAATCCATCATTTAAATTCAAAACAGACATGTATCGAGAATGTATCGAGCAAATCAATGATAGTACCAAAGCAAATAAGAATTACTTTTTAAAATTTATTTCTTGAGTAAAAATTACTTTGATACAAATAATTTTACTAAAATTTTCAAAGCACATCAAAAGTTCTTTATTAGATTTATTTAGGTTTAAAAATTACTTTAATACAAATAATTTTACTAAAATTTTAAATTTCTCTTTTTAGTTTATTTAGGTTTTACTTCAGTAAAGTCAATATTGAATAAGTTAGAGGGAAGAACCAAAAAGAACATATGAAGACACCTACTGAACCAAGGACACATCAAATTAGGTGTATTCCTTCCTTTTTATCTATTGAATTTTTATTTTTCTTACCTTATTGAAGTCACTATAGAATAAGTTGGGGGGTGAAAGATAAACTTTGAACTTTACTATGAATTGTACTTATAAATTTATTGATATTCATATACCTAACTATGCGTCAGACTTAAGTAACATTAAATATTTTAGCAGCATCTGATGCACACTTTAGATAAGTTGTGAAAGTATTGAGGGACTGCATATTAATAAAATTTAATAGAAAGTTGAGTCTAGAATAAAATTTATTTTTGAGCATTTCTAGCCTTCCTATTAATATCTAAAGAGAGTCGACCTTTTATGGGTATAAATGGTATATGTTGATGCATATAATTCCTTCAAAAAAATATATTGATTTTCCACCAAATAACTGGGTCTCATTGCCTAAGCAATGATATTCACATTAAAAAGTGGATAATATTAAAAAAAAAAAACTCATATAGCCAAATTCCAATCCATAGCCTATTTGACTCGAGTCAATAAGCCTAAGGGGTGTTTACACCTAATGCTCTAAAGCCAACTAGTTTAGGAGTCATTGGCCTAACACTCGCTACAAGAGTTAAATAGAAAACTTAAGTGATTAAGACATTGCACGGACTATATTTTTTTATATTAAAAAGAGAGAGAGAGAGAGAGAGAGAGAAAATAAATGAATGAATGTGTGAATGCAAAACCATAGCCTATCTTAGAGTTAGACGATCCAAGGATAAAAATAGGAATGAGTCAAGAAAAGCTTTTGTAAATTTTATATTCTTTTCTCAACTATTCTATTGGATAGCCTTAATATCCCAATGATATGCTTTGATCATTTTCTAGGTGGATATCATTTATTTCTAAAATTGTTAAATGAATACTCATGTCGAAGAAAGTTAGTATTGTATATCAATATTTTTTTTACTCAAGGATGAGTAAAGTTCAAGTTGGAGGATATGATAAACACTCAAATTAAGTCACTAGAGGTATAAATTTAATTTAATTGCTTCTTATTTATTAAGAATTTGATGCTTTCTAATATACTTTAAAGGTAATTAAGAGTTTGGGCTCATACAATTCAAATTAGACTTAAATTGGCTCAAATTCAAGTGAACCAGGCAACCAACTCCCATTCAAGTGTGAACGCGACTTACTCATGAAGGGATGAGAAGCAACCTCCTCTTAATCAAGGGCCCAGAATTAAAGAAGACCTTTTACATCGATCTAAGTATGAACACGACTTAAAGATCAAGGGCCTAGATTAAAAGATAACCTTTCACATAGATCCAAGTATGAACGTGACTTAAAGATCAATGGATGAGAAGTAAGCTCCCTAATCCAATGGCCTATTTCTTATTGCCTCTTCTTTTAATTAGTCCCACATGAAAAAAAATAAAAAATCTACCTCCCTCCTATACCTATAAATAAAACCTAATACCTCTACCAAGAGACATCTATCTCTTCACACCACAACTCTTGTAGGGGCCTGTGTGACAGGTGGAAATATCTATCCATAAAATTTTTATCCATTTTTTCCTACTTTCTTCCACCCTTTCAACATACGAGAAGGAGAGTTAGCCAGAAAAAGGTCGATCAAATGAGAGTCTGTTCTTTTTCTTTTCTTATTTCAGCTCCAAGCTCTATTATGGCTTAGGAGTTAGTTTTGTATTAAACTTTTTTCAGCAATAAAATTTTATTTTAATTTTTTTTAATTATCGCTTGTGTAATTTAATTTATGTAATTTAAATTCAGCACATAGGATAGTTTAATTTTCTTATTCTGCTTATTTAATTTCAGCATCTCTTTTATTTTCTACAATTTAAATTTCAGCAAGTAGTATAAAATTTAATTTTAAATAATTTTTAAGTTTTAATTTAAATCATGTCTAGCTAAGCAATCCTCTGGGGTTTGCGATGAAGCTAAACCATGATTAGAAGTAATTTTTAGGATTTCTCCTTGACTTTATCTTTTTAGTTCTTCTTCTTTCAAGCTTCTTGCCAAGAGACTTGATGGACTATCATTGGGTTTCAATCCCTTTATAGTTCATGCTTCATTCGGTGTAAGAAGAATAATAGGTAGAAGGCCTAAATCTTTTTAAATCCTTTTTCTTCTTCCTTGTGAAAATTTTGATGGATTATTGTTGGGTCAGAGTCCCTTCATGGTTCATACTTGGGTAACACAAGAGAAGCAGTTGAAAGAAGAGTTCTTTAATTAGGGTAAATGCTTGTCCATGCATTACACCTTGATCAAAAAATATTATAAGAGAAATATTAGAAATGCTCTCTAAGTCATTGGTCTAGTGGATTCAAAAGCCCTAGATCTTTAAATTATTATTCTTCATAATTAATTTACTGTTTAGTAGTGAGTACAAACAATCACTTCCAAACTCTTTGTTGAAGCTTGCCTGAGCAAGGTTTGAACACAATTCCTCATGAGATCGATTTGTACTCGCCGAACGTGCTACTTTGCGCATCGTGCACTTGCAGTTAATTTAAGACACATCAAGTTTTTGGCATCGTTGCCAAAGAATTGGTGTATTTTAAATTATGTTCTAAATTCTTGTTCTTCAGGCTTTTAGTTTAATTTTAGTCTAACCTTTCTATTTTTTTCTTTCTTATTTTATGGAAAATTGGTGAGTGCTGAAAACCAGGTATATAATCTAATCTTTTTCTTTTTCTTTTAGCTTACTAATTTGATCTTAGTTCAATATTTCTTTTTTATTTAAACTTGTTTGTTCTTATTGGTTGTGTATAAGAATATCTAAACTACTTTAAGGGCACAGACCTAAACAAGATAAGGTGGGGATGTCATTACCCTTCCTTAGCCCACAAACAAATTTCCTCATTTGCATTAACCCTAAGCCTTAAATAAAATCAATTAGATGTCAACCCTAGGGACATCCAAGCTCATTAGGACAAGGAAACCCAAGAGTTAGATTGGGTTTAAGTTGGTTGACTTATCGGTGTCTAGGAAAGTGATTTATGGGATGACTGGGCCTGAAGGAAGGTGGTTTTTAATTAGTTTCCTTCGCTTACCTGATCAATCTAATTGATGTCTAAGAAAAGCAACGGAAGGACTCCCACCGATCTTACACTTACCTAATCAATTTGGTTAATCAATTTCAAACTTGGAGTGCTCGAAGACAATCTTGATAGTTAGGAGTTGTCTAGAATTAGGATAACCTAGGATAGATAATTGCTTGATAAGTATTTGAAAAAAAAAATCAAAAAAAAATCTTAACTAATTCTTCTTCTTCTTCTCTTTTCTTTAAAAAAATTTAAAAAATATAATAAAAAAATATATAAAATAAAGTGAATTCTCCACTTCCTTTGTGGAGAAGAATTTTGGGTCGACTAGTTAGAATTGACTCGATTCCTGTGTCAAGCCTTAAAGTTCCTAAAATAGAAAAAACTAATCAACCCCAAATCCTTAAGGATTTGTGTTATCCAGTTGGATTTGCTTAGCCTTCTTGCATCAGGTTGCCTCAACCTACTGCAAATAACTTCAAAATTAAACCTTAAGTGATTAATATGCTTCTAAAATTCTTTGGAATAGAGGATGCATATATATTCATTAGAAAATTTGAAGAGGTTTGTGCAACCATGAGGCTACAACAACTTTTTAAGGATGAGATCAAACTAAGACTAATTAATTTTGCCCTTAAGAATAATGCCAAAAAGTGGTTAAACAGCCTACCAAATCAATCTATCACGATCTGGGAAGGCTTTGTAAGAGTGTTCCTTAAAAAATACTTTCTCCAACATAAGACAGCTAGAATTAGAAATGAGATAAACCAATTTTACCAACTAGCTGGCGAGTCATTCTAAAAGTATTTCGACCATTTTAAGAACCTCTTGACCCAATGCCCACACCATGGAATAGAAACATGGAGGCTATGCCAAATAGTTTATGTGGGATTAAATTCAAATTTCAGAACCATGCTAGAGTCAATGTGCCAAGGTCAATTTATGTATAAAAAATCCAATGAGGCCTGACAATTTCTAGAAGACCTTGCCAAGAAGAGTCTACAATGGAAAATAATTAGAGAACCAAAAAAATCAACACCCTCAATAGGTGGAATGCACCAAGTACAAACTTTCCTAACCGTAGAGGCTAAAATTGCAATCCTAACACGTAGGTTAGAGGCCTTAGAACTGCAAAAACTAGCCAGTGTGAACCATGTGTCTGCATCCATGTGTAATGAGTGTAATGCATCAGACCATGTTCTTGAAGAATGTCCTCTCCTAATGAATCTAGCTGGAAACACATGTGCACAGGTGAATGCCGCATACCAGAAACCAATGAATAACCCCTATGCACCCACATATAACCCAGGATGGAGGAATCATCCAAAATTTTTATGGTCACAAGGCTCAAACTCAGGTGGTCCTAGCTTTAACCAGTCTAACCTAAGGCCCAATCCAATATTGAATAATGCACCGGGATTTAACAATGATGAAAAAAGGATCGGTGCACTAGAAAAGAGTCTAGAAGTTCTGGCAAAATCAACTGCTGACACCAATACCATGTTGAATAACTTTATGCATACCATAGGCCAACTTTTAAATGCCAATACTCAAACCATTGCCTAATTGAAAATGCAAGTAGGTCAGCTAGCCTCTACCGTCAGTGAGAGAGAACAAGGTAGGCTACCTAGCCAACCCGAGCCCAATCCGAGAAACCAAAATGATCCACAATCCCAACATGAAAATCAAGTCAATCATGTGAATGCCATTCATACTTTAAGATCGGAGAAATAAGTGGATAACAAGGTAAGTACATCTGACAATAGAGAGGACTCATCTGTCGAACAACCTATCTTACAAACTCAAGCTCTTAAAACTGATAGTACATCCAACCCTGTACCCACAACTCCTAAAGCTCCTTTTTCGAATCGACTAAGGTCCAATAAACAATCAAAATACTTGAATAAAATATTAGAGGTATTTAAAAATGTTCAAGTAAATATTCCTCTACTAGACATGATCCAGTAGGTACCGACCTATGCTAAAGTTTTAAAAGATCATTACACCAAGAAAAGGATCACTAATGTACCCAAGAGAGCCTTTCTGGCAACAAGTGTGAGTTCCTATCTATCGAGTCAGATACCAATTAAGTACAAAGATCTAGGATCTACAATTTCAAGCACTATCAGAGCGACCAATATTGACAAGGCTTTATTAGACTTAGGGGCCAACGTAAACATTCTACCATACTCTATATATAAACAATTAGGGTTGGAAGAACTGAAATCTATAGAGATTACCTTGCAACTAGCAAATCAATCTTCTAGGATTCCTAAAGGAGTGGTAGAGGACATGTTAATTAAGATTGATAATTTCCTCTTTCCTTAGATTTTGTAATTTTAGAGACTGAACCCATTTCAAACCCAAAGGGTCATATCCCGATTATTTTAGGGAGACCATTTTTAGCGACTGCCAATGCCATAATCAATTATCGAAATGGACTCATCAAACTTTTGTTTAGAAATCTGATCATTGAACTGAACGTTTTTAACTTGGAATAGGAATTGGACCAACCCGATGAAGAAAACTTGACCCAAGAGGATGTCTATGAATCTAATGATGTAAGCCATGAGGACATCAAAATTAATCCCGGGTTGAACCAAGAATTTGAAAATAAAATTTGGGCAATTGTTAATCACAGGAATATTTGATCAAAACTAGAATCATCAATTACACCAATTATTGACAAAACACCACCACTAGATCGGAAAACACTCTCCTTGAACACCAAAAGTATGAATATCTCGGTCCATCTAAAACTTTACCGATAACTATTGAATTAAACCTGGATCCAATCTAGAAGATCTTAAATCTATTAAGAGAGATTCATGATAAAACTAGTTAGGTTGAAAAAGACCATCTCTCTAAAAATGATGGTAAAGGACCAGACGAATTTTTCAATCCTATATATGATCCGGGTTAAAATAACATTTGAAGGTTTGAGTTATGTCTGGCTAAAGACCTTCAACTTAGCACTCCTGGGAGGCAACCCAGATCCTTGCTTTCTAAATTTCTCTTTTTAGTTTATTTAGGTTTTACTTCAGTAAAGTCAATATTGAATAACTTAGAGGGAAGAACCAAAAAGAACATATGAAGACACCTGTTGAACCAAGGACACATCAAATCAGGTGTATTTCTTTCTTTTTATCTATTGGATTTTTATTTTTCTTACCTCATTGAAGTCACTATAGAATAAGTTGGGGGGTGAAGGATAAACTTTGAACTTTACTTTGAACCTTTGTAGTCACAAATTTATTGATATTCATATACCTGACTATGCATCAGACTTGAGTAACATTAGATATTTTAGCAGCATCTGATGCACACTTTAGATAAGTTATGAAAGTATTGAGGGACTGCATATTGATAAAATTTAATAGAAGGTTGAGTCTAGAATAAAAATTTCTTTTTGAGCATTTCTAGCTTTCCTATTAATATCTAAAGAGAGTCGACCTTTTATGGGTATAAATGGTATATGTTGATGCATATAATTCCTTTAAAAAAAATATATTGATTTTCCATTGAGTAACTGAATCTCATTGCCTAAGTAAGCAATGATATTCACATCAAAAAGTGGGCAATGTTAAAAAAAAAACTCATATAGTCAAGTTTCAATCCGTAGCCTGTTTGACTCGAGTCAGTAAGTCCGATGGGTGTTTACACCTAATGCCCTAAAGCCAACTGATTTGAGAGTCATTGGCCTAACACTCGCAATAAGAGTTAAATAAAAAACTTAAGTGGTTAAGATATTGCACAGACTATATTTATTTATAAAAAAAAAGAAAAAATAAAGGAATGAATGTGTGAATGCAAAAGCACAGCCTATCTTAGAGTTAGACGATCCAAGGATAAAAATAGCAATGAGTCAAGAAAAGATTTTGTAAATTTTATATTCTTTTCTCAACTATTCTATCGGATAGCCTTAATATCCCAATGACATGCTTTGATCATTTTTTAGGTGGATATCATTTATTTCTAAATTAAATGAATACTCATATCGAAGAAAGTCAGTATTGTATATCAATATATTTTTTACTCGAGGACGAGTAAAGTTCAAGTTAGGAGATATGATTGACACTCAAATTAAGTCACTAGAGGTATAAATTTAATTTAATTGCTCCTTATTTATTAAGAATTTGATGCTTTCTAATATACTTTATAGGTAATTAAGTGTTTGGCCTCATACAATTCAAATTAGACTCAAATTGGCTCAAATTTAAGTGAACCAGGCAACCAGCTCCCATTCAAGTGTGAACGCGACTTACTCATGAAGGGATGAGAAGCAACCTCCTCTTGATCAAGGGCCCAGAATTAAAGAAGACCTTTTACATGGATCCAAGTGTAAACACGACTTAAAGATCAAGAGCCTAGATTAAAAGATAACCTTTCACATAGATCCAAGTGTGAATGCGACTTAAAGATCAATGGATTGGAAGCAAGCTCCCTAATCCAATGGCCCATTTCTTGTTGCCTCTTCTTTTAATTAATCCCACATGAAAAAAATAAAAAATCTGCCTCCCTCCTACACCTATAAATAAAATCCAATGCCTCTATCAAGAGACATTTATCTCTCCACACCACAACTCTTGTAAGGGCCCATGTGACAGGCGAAAATACCTACCCATAAAATTTTTATCTACTTTTTTTCTACTTTCTTCCACCCTTCCAACATACGAGAAGGAGAGTTAGTCAGGGAAAGGTCGATCAGAGGAGAGTCTGTTCTTTTTCTTTTCTTGTTTTAGCTCCAAGCCCTATTATGGCTTAGGAGTTAGTTTTGTATTAAACTTTTTTCAGTAATAAAATTTTATTTTAATTTTTTTTAATTATCGCTTGTGTAATTTAATTTATATAGTTTAAATTCAGCACATAGGATAGTTTAATTTTTTTATTTTGCTTATTTAATTTTTGCATCTTTTTTATTTTTTATAATTTAAATTTTAGCAAGTAGTATAGAATTTAATTTTAAATAATTTTTAAGTTTTAATTTAAATCATGTCTAGCTAAGAAATCTTTTGGGGTTTGCGATGAAGCTAAACCATGATTAGAAGTAATTTTTAGGATTTTTTCTTGGCTTTATCTTTTTAGTTCTTCTTTCTTCAAGCTTCTTATCAAGAGACTTGATGGACTATCATCGGATTTCAATCTCTTTATAGTTCATGCTTGATTCGGTGTAAGAAGGATAATAGGTAGAAGGCCTAAATCTTTTTAAATCCTTTTTCTTCTTCCTTATGAAAAACTTTGATGGATTATTATTGGGTCAGAGTCCCTTCATAGTCCATACTTAGGTAACACAAGAGAAGCAGTTAAAAGGAGAGTTCTTTAATTAAGATAAATGCTTGTCCATGCATTACACCTTGATCAAGGGATATTATAAGAGAAATCTTAAAAATGCTCTCTAAGTCATTGGTCTAGTGGATTCAAAAGCCCTAGATCTTTAAATTATTATTCTCCATAATTAATTTACTATTTAGTAGTGAGTACAAACAACCACTTCCAAACTCTTTATTGAAGCTCACCTGAGCAAGGTTTGAACATAATTCAAACACAATTTCTTATGGGATCGACCCCTACTCGCCGAACATGCTACTTTGCACACCGTGCACTTACGGTTAATTTAAGACATATCAACCCTCCAATGGTCAAATTAGCTCTTCCGACCAATAGAAATGGAATGCTTAGTAGAGAAAGTAGTAAAGTTCTAGGAGGAGGAGAGAGCTGACTTGACCATTGGAGGGTCCTGTCAGAGCCACCCCACCTTTGATTTGGGCTTTTTTTGCAGGTCCCGATGATGTCCTCGGCTTCTCCAGCTCCAGCCAGTTCTAGTATCAACCAGATTCTGCACCAACGGGATTGGTACTAGAGGAAGGAACTCTTTCTCTTGAGGTTTCCTTGTTCTTAAAGAAGTGCTCAGCAGAGATCTCTCTCCTTCCCCCTCAAAGTTCTTCTTCTTCAGCTGATCTCATAAGAATGCCTTCCAAAAAGGCTTCCATCTAACGATCGACCACCTCCACAGCCAAATCTCATCCAGATCTGCCCACCCCCATCTCATCCCCGGCATCTTAAGTTCCACCAACGGCAATGGTGGATGTAGAGCAATTTAACCTGCTGGTTCAATAGGTTAGAGGCCTCACTAAAATAGTGTAGGCCATGCAACAGCAGCGACCTCCGATGTTGGTTCGAGCAAAGTAGGCTTTTTTGGAACCTCAGGATCTAGTTTGAGAATGACCGACTTGGGTGAATCAGTCGGTCACCTCTGGGAAAGAGAAGTAGAGGGTAGGGAGCCCCTGCTCTGATCATGACTCTACCTCTAGAGGGACTCTACCTCCATTCAGTCAGAAGACTTTAGAGATCCATGATCGTGAGGATCTCCTGGATCGAAAACTATAAGAAATGAATCGATAGATCGAGGAACTCTACCATGCTCCCTTCTCTCACGGTAATGATATTTCTACTGACCCTTCTTTCTCTCATCAAATCATGCAGGAACCAATCCCACCGAACTTCAAGCTTTCTCAGTTCAAGAGCTATGATGGGACTATCAATCTGGTCGACCATCTAGAGGTCTTTCAGATGATGATGCTGCTCCATGGCACACTAGACGTCATTCTATGCCAAGCTTTCTCATCCACTTTGAAGGGAATAGCCAGAAACTGGTACTCGATTCTTAAGCCGGATACCATCTTCTCCTTTGATTAGATGATCTATCAGTTCACGACTCATTTCATCGGTAGTCGGTACTTCTGTCAAGGTTCGGACTCTCTCATTAACATTAAGCAAAAGAAAGGAGAGTCCATCCAGGCCTATATCATTCGATTCAATGCTGCTGCATTAGTGGTCTGTAATCTAGACCAGTCTGTCACTATGGTCGTACTGAAGGGTAGCCTTTAGAATAATCTACTGTTCTTCCTGAAGAAGAAGTATCTCAAGGACTTTACCGATATGCTGGTCCGGGCTGAAGATTACATTCGAGCAGAAGAGACCTTTAAGACCAAGGATAGTGAAGCCATTAGAGAGCGACGAGCGAGCAAATCAAGTATGCCCATAGCTAAAGAAAAGTCGAGCGAAGCTCGATCGCACTCCAAAACTCCCCTCAAGCACAAGCGAGTCTGAACCCCTCTTCAAGCTCAAAAATAAAGCCCTGATAGAAGGGCATGGCAGGGCTCCCCCCTCAAAAGGTTTTATAACTATGCACCCCTCAATGCTCCAAAAATCCTAGTGCTAATGAAAATCAAGGAGTAGCTGCCGAGATCGGAGAGGATGCACACTCATCCTGGTAAGCGCAATCCCAATAAATACTGCCTCTACCATCATGACCACGATCATGGTATTGAGGAATGCATTCAGCTCCAAGACAAGATTGAGGAGCTCATCAGGCAAGGCTGGCTTGGCCAATTTCTACAGCATTGGCTTGAGGAAAGAGAGGATTGGCTAAGGGCACTACCACAACCAGAACTACCAAGAAGGAAGGAACAGCAAGAAGATCGACCGCCTCTCGGCATCATCAACACTATCTCTGGAGGACTTCGACAAGAGGAGGCTGATGGATCTAGAGGACCGACAAAGAGGCGGAGAACTGAGGAGCCCCTAACTTTCACTGAAGTAGATGCATAGGGACTTCAATTTTTGCATAACGACATGGTTGTAATTGCTTTAAATATTATAGACTATGATGTACATCGCATCCTTGTTGATAATAAAAGTTCAATCAATGTCTTATTTTATAATGCTTTCTCCAAAATATCTATACCCGATAGCTGGCTTAGACCAATGAACTCTCCGTTGGTAGGCTTCACTGGTGATACAATACCAGTTGAAGGCATAATAACTTTGGTTGTGGGTACTGGACAATATCCGAGATAGTCCAAGGCATAGGTGGACTTTCTGATAATAAAAGCTCCATTAGCTTACAACGTAATTCTCGATCAATCTCATCTGAATGCACTTCAGGCAGTGGTGTCGATCTACTATTTAAAAATAAAATTTCCAACAAGCTATGGGATTAGAGAGGTCAGAGAAGATCAAGCTCTGGCAAGACACTGCTATTCAATTACCTTGCAGAGAGATGAGCAGCCAGATCTTTGTTTGGTTGATGGATTGGATGTCCGCGATGACCTAACTGAAGAGTGGGGAGAGCCTATGGAAGACCTTATCTCCATCCCATTGAATGACAGGAATGCGGAGTGCATGGTATGGATCGGCTCCAACCTAGCAAAAAAGATACGAGAGCAACTTGTCGAATTTCTACGGAGGAACGCAGATGTTTTTGCTTGGGTCCCCGACGACATGCCCGGAATAGATGCAGAAGTCATGGAACATCGTCTGACTATTGATCCTAAACATCAGCCAGTGAAAGAGAAGATGCGCAGCCATGCCCCAGAGAGGCAGAAAGTAATTACAGAGAAAGTTGACAAGCTCCTTAAGACCGGATTCATCCGAGAAGTCAACTATTCGAACTGGATGTCCAACGTCATGCTCGTCAAAAAGGCAAACGGTATATGGAGAATGTGCATAGACTTCAAAAAGTTGAACAAAGTCTGCCCAAAAGATAGCTACCCCCTGCCCAAGGTTGATCAGCTGGTGGATGCGACCTCGGACCACGAGCTTCTCACTTTCATAGATGCCTTTTCTGGCCATAACTAAATCCGGATGGCACCAGTGGATGAGGAGAAAATTGCTTTTATTATTGATCGTGGTCTTTTCTATTACAAGGTTATGCCTTTTGGACTCAAAAATATAGGAGCAACATACCAACACCTGATTAATAAAATCTTTAAGGAGCAGATCGGCCGCAATATGGAGGTATATGTAGATGATATGCTCGTCAAGAGTCGAGCTTCAATAAATCACATTGCCGACCTTGAGGAGACCTTCAGCACCCTTAGAAGGTATAAGATGAAGCTGAACCCAACCAAGTGCACCTTCGGAGAAGCTTTTGGGATTTATGGTGTTGAGGCATGGAATTAAATCAAATCCAGAAAAAATTTGAGCCATTCAGGAGATGACTACTCCAAAAATAATCAAAAAAATCCAGCGCCTGACTGAAAAGATGGCAGCCCTGAATCCCTTCGTCTCGAGGTGGGTCGAGTGATGCATGCCCTTCTTTCAAGTCCTAAAATAGCCAAAGAATTTCTGCTGGACCACTGAATGTCAACAAGCCTTCAAAGAACTCAAGGATTACCTCTGCTCGCCCCTCTATTAGCAAAGCCCAAATTCAGAGAGGAATTATTTTTATACCTGGCGGTCTCCCCAGTGGCCCTTGTAGCAATCCTAGTCAAAGAGGAGGTGAAAGTACAGTGATCGATCTACTATATAAGTCGAGTCTTGAGGAACGTCGAGATCAGGTATACTAAGTTAGAAAAATTAACTTATGCCTACTGATTGCAGCTCGAAGACTTCGACCTTACTTCCAAGGGCACACCATAACCCTCCTCGCTGATCAACCAATTAAGACAGTTCTTCATCAATCGGATGCCTCCGGAAGAATAGCAAAATGGGCAATTGAGCTCACTGAGTTCGACATCAACTACCAATCTTGGCCATCAATCAAAGCCCAAATTTTGACAAATTTTATAGTTGAATGCACCATTCCAAATGAAGCCGAGCCTGAGCAGAATGAAGTCGATGTTCTCTAATTATAACCGAGTTCCTCTGAGGAAAGAGCCAACCTCCCTGAAGATTTTTGGGTCCTATATGTAGATGGCTCATCCAATGCTTCTGGTGCAGGTGCAGGACTGACCTTGGTTAATCCAAAAGGAGTCATTGCTGAATATACACTACACTTCAAATTTCCTACCATAAATAATAGGGTCGAGTATGAAGCTTTGATTACAGGATTAAGGATCGCCAAAGAATTAGGAGTAGATCGACTCCAAGTCTATAGTGATTTTCAATTAATAGTCGGATAAGTTAGTGGCGATTATGAGGCTCAAAAAGAAATCATTATAAAAGATCTCGAGAAAGTAAAGATCTTGACTTCGATCTTCAACAATTTTGACATTAAGCAGATTCCAAGAGCAAAAAATACTAGGACCAACCTTCTCTCAAAGTTGGTAACATCGGCCCTGACTGAGCTGCCCAAGGAGGTCTTCTCTGAAGTCCTAAAACACCCAAGCCTGGAAGAACAACAGTCTATAATGCAAATCGACCATAAGCCATGTTGGATTGACCCATTGGTGGCTTATCTTAAAGATGGAGCTCCTCCTCATGATTCGAAAGAAGCTCGAAAACTCAAAAATCAAGCCTCCCGGTATGTTCTGTATGAAGGCAAGCTGTACAAAAGGTCATATTCCTTACCACTCTTGAGATGTCTTAGGCCTTCAAAAGCCAAACTCCTCAAACTTCGGGCTATCAATCCTGGCCATCACCAAGGCCTACTTTAGCCTAAGGATCTTCTCCTCAAGCTTCTTCTTATATAGACCATCTATGTACATCCTGTTGGCTTGCTGGAATTTACCATCAAGCTCTCACCGCTGTTTCCTAAAGACTTCAGACTCGGCCTCCACATCATTGACGGCCTGATGTTCGCAAGTAAGCTGGAGCTTCAGCCATTGAACCTCGACCTTCTCCATCCCGACTGCCTCTAAAAGCTCATCGATGGTCCTCTTTAAGGAGGTGATCTCCTCCAACTCGCCACTTGCACCGGCTTTCCCACTACTGTACAATTACTTCTGAAAATAAGTCACTTCATCTCTGGCAGCTTTGAGCTCGCTTTCGAGCCTGAACATCTTTCCTGCCCAGGTTACTCGATAGTTATTATGCCAGTTCTCAGTATCTTGTAGCTGCTTCTAAAATTGAAAGAACTTTTTGAATCAATCCCAGTCGTACGGGGCCTTGTCGGTAGACCAAAGCAAGCTTCCTTCCAAGAGAGATTTTTTTCTTTGCCTTCTTGAGTTTGACTTCAAGGGAGCCGACCTTCGCTATTAATGCCCAAGACTTATCGCTAGCACTTTTCTTGAGCTCCACTAACTCTCTCTTGAAGCTGTCCTTCTTGATGGCGAAGGTCATGGAATCTTTCATATGTAGCTTACAAAGGCGGATAACCTCGATCATTGCCTCCAATGCATTCCTTCTAGATTTTTAAAGTTCACCTTTGATTTTTTTCTAGTTTTTTCCTTAGGCGACAAACTTCCTTCTTCAAATTTCTAAACATCGATTTCAGAGGAGTTTCCTGAGGTAGCGACTCGATATCGATGGGGGACTGCATCTAATGCATGAAAATGAACTCTAAGCTATTGATTAAAAGTTCTACTTTCATTGATTAAAATTTTTTTGAGTATAGGATAAAGCAAAATGAAAATACAACTGCTAAAGGCCCCCAACCTATGGAGGAGAAGCAGCAGAGGAGCTCGGCCCTCTAGGGATAGCCCGTGGGCTTGGGAGCAGGTTCAACCGGTGCTTTGGTAGCAACCTTGGGCTCCTGCACAAGCTCGGGCATCCTGATAGTGGGCTCGAAGGATTTGGGAACCACCTCGATGGGGGAGAAGTCAGTTGCGGCACTGGACGACCCCGCTTCCTCATCGGACTCCTCTTTCAGAAAATTGAGATTAAGCTCAAGAAACCTTGAGGCCATCCTACCTTCACAAAGCTTGAAGCCCTTTATGAATGCTTCCTAGCTGAATGCAATATTCAAGTCCTTCATTTCAGAGGAGGCTTTGAACTCCATGGCTCGGGATGCCACCTCCAAAATGGACTTCGATATTTGAGTGTCCAACTCGGTGACTCTAATCTTGGCCTGCTTCTTCTCCTCCTCCAAGACCAATGCGGTCTTGAGCCCGGTCGAGATGAGCTCCTCCCTTCGAAGTCCCCCTAGAGATTCTCATTTTCTACCGCCTTCTCCTCCATGAGGCGCTCGACCTCGACGACCTTCTCATGCAAGCTATCGACCTCATTCCAAAGATCCCCCTGGACCTTCAACGCTTCTGCCTCCTGACGATTTACCTTCTTGAGCTAAGCCAGTATGTGATGGCCCGATTGCCATGGATGAGTCACGGTAAGATAAAAAATAATAATGATAAATGCATATATATGATGAAAGGGCAATGTGGCAAGATGACTATCTTGAGAAAAGTTCCAAGGGATTCCCAGACGAACTGCGTCTAGTCGAGGTCGGCTAGGCAGTCCACCTCTTCGGGCATGGCGAACTTGTCGATCAAATCTCGAATGATCTCCGAATTACCAAAGGGGTCCACCCCCAAGTTGTCACCGTCGTTGTCGGTCGACCCACCTAGACAAGCCTTTCGGGCCACCTTCACGACAACAACCCTCTTCTTTCTCTTATCGTCTCCGACCCCTCCTACCCTCTCGGTGAGGGGCTCCAGCACCAACCCTCCAGTGGGGAGACCCGAGGGTGTGGGGGGCTGAGGGTCCTTATCCCCGACATTGCCCCCAGTGATTGAAAGGACCTCGGTGCCCGGGATGACTTTGAAAGTGGCTGCGGGGATATTTGGGACCTCGAAACTTGGGCCGCTGACCTTTGCTCTTTTCGAGCTTTCGCCTGGGGCCAACCCCTTTCTCTTCTTGGCATAAAGACCCTTGGCGAGCTTTCCTACGGTGTTGGAGTCCATTTCTACAGCAAAGAAAGACCACGATTAGCCGAGGTATGTGTTAAATTTCATAAGAGTCCATACATGTATACAAATGCGCTTAATACCAGTAGGATCAAGAGGGCTCAGGCCAAGATTAAACAAGGTCTGTTCCTTCAAAAGCTCGAGGAGACCGGGAGCTTAGTATGCCTTAAGTCCATTAGAAGACTCGAGGTCGGCTCCGTCCAAGCTAGGAGCTCGGTAGATGGATTCTCTAAGGAAGCCACAGGAGGCAAGATCAAGCAGCAGGGTTGGGTATCGAATGAAGTACTTCTCCTTTCAGTTATGAATGAAAGAAGGAGCACCTTTCAACAACCCCTTCTTACCAAACTGAGAGAAGAAGTACCACCAATTCTTTGCGGAAGGATGACGTTTGAAAGTATAAAAATTTTTGAATAACGAGACTGTTGGCTAAACTTCGGTCAGGCAACAAAGAGAAAGGCGGTCGATTACGAACTGAAAGAAGTTTGGTACTATGGAGGTAAAGAAGATGTTCAAAAAGTGAAATAAGGTGACTACAAAGGGAGGAGGTGGAAGTCAAAGCTCGGCATGTAGGACTTCTAGATACAAATAAAATCGACCGATCGAAGGCAAACTAGCATGCTCATTTAACCCAAGGATCTCAAGGTCATACTCCGGTAGGATGCCATATTGTATCCCGATCAGGGAGAGGTCATTTGAGGTAAGGATAGAAGGGATGGTGTCCGAAACAAAAGGCTGATGGGACATGTTTCTAGGCTCAACCTTGGTTAAAGGGATAGGGTCTAGGAAGGTCGATCCAGATGAGCTCCAAGAATTGACAGATTGAAAAGTATCAGAAGACATACAGATCAAAGTAAACCTCTCAAAAAACTCCAAAAAGCAGGAAAAAATGAAGTGCAAAAACTAGTACAAAAAAATTGAGAAGAACAAGAAGTAAAAGAGGCAAGAATAATTGAAAATAGGTGTTGAGGGGCTGACCTAAGCTGGTTAAGAATGATAAAGGGATGATGAGGACGATGAGAATTGGATGGAGAAATGTTCGAAACCAGAGAAGACGAAGGGAGGGATTGAAGATCTCTGATGGAAGAAGAATAGGTACCGAAGGAAGAAGAAGACTCAAGCAAGAATGGATTTCGGAGGTGGAAGAAGGCCTTAAATAGCCAAGGAAAGCCCGAGACGGTTATGATGACGAATCTTGTTTGATCAGACCGTGAGCACCGCATGTCCCACTCGTCATGATGGAGTGACGGCTACGGGCGAATCCTTAATTGTGTCGTGCTTGGGGCAGTATTGTGGTAGGAAAGTCGAAGGGCCATCCTCTTGAACTTATTTCAAATTTAAGGAGCTTCGATGCCAGTGCGATAAATGCCAAAATGTCTCATCCTGATGAGTGCAAAAAATCAAAAAGAACTTCGGCAGCTACATCTACACTTCCTTCCTTCAAACTTCAAACTCGAGAGCGGGGGAACTATTGTTGGGGACAAATCCGCTCCTGCCAAAGTTCGATCAGATATCTGATTGCTGAATGATTCCGTTCGATAGTGATGACCTAGATTGACCCTCGATCGAATTCACAAGACCCCTCCTAACTTCATCTAGATGAGCTTGAATGGTAGGGGTGGCCGAGCTCCTCCACCCCAGGCAGTCAGCTCTCCTCCAATCGGACTTTTCTGCCAGTCGAACTTCTTCCGGACCTCTCCTCCAACTAGACTTCTCCATCAATCGAGCTTCTTTTGGACTTCTCTGCCAATCAAACTCTTTTCAGACCTCTCCTCTAGTCAGACTTCTCTGCCAGTCGAGCTTCTTTTGGACTTCTCCACCAGTCGAGCTTTTTTCGGACCTCTTCTCCAATCGAACTTCTTTCAAACTTCTCCTCCAACTAGACTTCTCCACCAGTCAAGCTCCTTACAAACTTCTCCATCAGTCAAGCTCCTTTCCGACCTCTCCTCCAGCCATACTTCTCTGCCAGTCAAGCTCCTTCCAAACTTCTCCTTCAATCGGACTTCTCCACCAATCGAGCTCCTTTCGAACTTCTCCACCAGTCAAGCTCCTTTCGAATCTCTCCTTGAGCCAAACTTCTCCATCAGTCGAACTCCTTCCGGACCTTTCCTCCAGCCGAACTTCTCCACCACTAGAACTACTTTCGAACTTCTCCTCCTGCCAAACTTCTTCACCTATCGAACTTCTCCCAGACTTCTCCTTCCGTCAAACTCCTTTTGAACTTCTTCTGGTTGCCCAGAAGGATCTCAGCACCAACTCTCAATATGGTAAATAACGACTCATGCATAACTGATCTCGAAAACCTCCAAACTCCCTTGGAACAACAT
Organism: Cocos nucifera; assembly: GCA_006176705.1. Classification (NCBI taxonomy): domain Eukaryota; kingdom Viridiplantae; phylum Streptophyta; class Magnoliopsida; order Arecales; family Arecaceae; genus Cocos; species Cocos nucifera. The sequence goes on from QRFJ01000055.1 coordinate 224,710, forward strand.
CAGCGAAGGACGCTCCATTGCCTACAGCCATCCCGTCCGGACTCCAGCTAGTACGTCACGATAACGAACACTATCCTCTATAACAAACTTTACGTAGTCCCGATCGATCTACTACTAGATGGTTGTGGCTGTCACTATCAGTTTGTTATGGGCTCTGTCTATTTAAAAGATCCTTCAGATATGATTTCTTCTCTAAGCTCTCTCCTCCTCTCTAAAATTTCACTACTTTCTCAACTGAGCATTTCATTTCTATTGGCCAGAAGAGCTGACTTGACCATCGGAGGGTCCTGTCGGAGCCACGCCACCTCCGATTTGGGCTTCTTTTTTGTAGGTCCCGACGATGACCTCGACTTCTCCAGCTCCCGCCAATTCTGACGTCAACCAGATTCTGCACCAATAATGCATTTATAAATTAAATGGTTTGTTGACCCCATGATTGATTTTGATGATTGTCAAATCTTGAGTATATTATATATCTAATCATGTATTTCAAGAATGTGTGTAGAATTTTTCAAGTCTTAAAATGAAGAAGTTATCCATAAAAAAAATTCTCTCATAAGAAGAAAAGTCAAAGAAAAGAATAATTTCAAATGCTCAAAATAAAGCTCAAACAATAAATTTTTGGAAGCCTCAATGGTGGAAAAGATTATAAAAATCAAGGTGGAAGAAGCCCTCAAAAGTTGAAGACAAAAAGTCATTCATCCAGAAAAATATGTAGAATTGTTGAAGGCTAAAAACTTAGATGACCCAATGAAAAACTGAGCTGGCTCAGTACTTAGTCGACTCGGTGAAAAACTTAGATGGTCCAGTCTCAAAAAAAGAAAAACAGAAAGCCAATTTTTCAAGAACTAGGGGACTGAACCAACCCAGCTACAAACTGAGCTGACCCAATTATAACTGAGCTGATCCAGTCAAAAACTGAGCTGACCCAGTGAACGTAACAGCTAGTTTTCTGCAGCTTTTTTAAATGATCATTTCTCCACTTTAATAGCTATTTCAATACTTCCAATGGCTAGAACTGATCCTCCAGCCATCACAAAGAGTATAAAAGACTAGAGAAATATTTGAAAAGCAAGATAAAGGGATTTTAAAGTAAAATTATTTTGGATTTAAGAGGTTTTCATTGAAAATCAAAAAGAGAGGAAAAAAAGAAGAACTAAGCTTTGATTTCAGAGAGCATTCAAGAGTTATCTTCCACAACATCTCAAGCAACCTCTTAGCATCATTTGAAGAGAAGTGAAGTTTCAAAAGAGTATATACTCAGCCACTTCTTTGAGCTTCAAAAGAGTTTCTTTTTTATTTTTATTTTTATGCTAAAATTTGTTATTTATATTTGTGTTTCTTTACAAGTTTCTTTAGGGGGAAAGAAACCTGAGGTGTAAGCAAGTCCATGCCGATAATTGGATGGTGTAAAGGTTATGATTGGTGCTCTTAAGTTAAAACCAACTAGATTGATAGTGAATCTAGAAAACTATCGGTGTAAGATTGTGGTTGGTGCTCCTAGGATAAAACCAACTGGGTTGATAGTAAACCCGAAAAACTATCGATGTAAGATTATGGTTGGTAAGTTCGACAAAACCAACTAGATTTGTTTATGATCCCGATCAAAATAAACACACTATAATCTAGGAATTATAGTGAAACTTTCAAGAAAAGCTTGGGGAGTGGATGTAGGAGCATGTTGCTCCGAACTACTATAAATTGCTTGTATTTGTGGTGTGCTTTAATTTCTAACTTTTCATTCTTGTATTACTTATTTGCTTTATTCACTTGAATTATCTTATTGCTTTTAATTCCGCTGCTACACTTTGTATATATTCATCATAAAAACTCAAGTTGTTTTAAATAGAAGCACATATTAGCATTAGAGTTTAAATTGATCAAAATTATTTATAAACCCAATTCACCCCTCCTCTTGGGTAGCCATACCTGGGCAACAAGTGGTATCAGAGCAAGTGCTCTATTATTAATTATTGACCTAACTATCAAGAGCCAAAGATCTTGGCAACCCAAAATGGAATCTCTATTTAATGAAGGCCATTTCATTGATCGACCCCCACTATTTGATGGCTCAAATTATACTTATTGAAAAGCTAGGATAAAAATATTTATACAAGCACATGACTATAACTTATAGAATATTATTATCAATGGCCTACACACACACAATGCATTGACTGTTGATAAAAAAATAATCCAACTAAATGCTAAAGCCATGAATATACTTTATTGCTCTTTGGATTTAAATATATTTAATGCAATTTCTTCATGTATTTTAGTGAATTAAATATGAAAGAAATTGGAAATGATTTATGGGAAAGCAAATCAAGAAGAAGAACCAAGCTCCCAAGAAGTTAAGAAAGCTCACCCCAATCTATGCCTCATGGCTCATGAGGATGGAAGAAAAAGAAGAAAAAAAGATAAAGGAAAAAGAAAGCTTTGATTAAGGGGGAGCAAGACATAGAAAAGAAAAATGAGGAAGAGGAAGAAGGTATCGCCAATCATTGCCTCATGGCTAATGTAAATGAGGTAAATTCTAAAAATTCTTTTGACTTTATATTTGATGAACTATATGAAGCATTTAATGAATTAATGGATGATTTTAGAAAATTAAGGCTGAAAAATAAAGAATTCAAAAAATCAAATCTTCTCTTAGCTAATGAAAAGAGTAAAGTCTTATTAGAAAAGGAAGATATTTTGAAAAAAAATAATGCTTTGGCTAAAAAAAAAGAAGCACTTCTTAAATCTAAAAAATCTTTAGTAAAAAAAATATTAAGCAAAAAATAAAATTAGAAAGATCAAAACTTCATACTGAAGAAAAAGAAAACTTATTGAAAGAAAAGAAATCTCTTTTGGAAGAAAATACCAATCTAAGAAAAGAGATTGAAAATTTAAAATTCATACTTGAGAAGTTTACACTTGGATCATAAAAGCTTCAAGTAATATTAAACAATCAAAAAGCTATTTTCAATAAAGCTGGAATTGGATATAATCCTTTAAGAAAACAAAAATTTATTCAGAATATGTTCACTAAATCTTCAACTAAAAATCATTCTATTAAATGCTTTAAATGTAATCAAATTAACCATAAAATTTTGGAATGCAACTTTAAAAGAATTGGCCAAGCCTTGATAAAGCAATATGGGTTCCAAAAGAAACCATAAGCTCTAACCTCAATGAACCCAAGATGGCTTAGGTACCAAAATCTAGTAAATGATTTTATAGGTACATCAAGGATCCAATGGAATGAAAAGAGAAAAATATTATGAATGGATGCCTTGAGAATGAAGTTGGATGGGCAATGATATTTGGTAAAATCTAAACTTTTCTCATATTATGCCATCATTGTTTGATTGATTTTGATGATTTATTATTACTTAAAATGATCATATCATGCTATGAATTAAAATTATCTTGAAAATCAGCATGATTTAACAGCTTCTCTTTTTCAATTATTCATTTGAGAAACTTAAATCAACATAAGTTTAATATGAATGTCCTTGATTGCAAAAGAAAAAAATTTAGATATTCTCCTCATAAAATGCTAAAATTTTAATAAAAATTAGCATAAAATAAATACTTAAAGATAAGACATCAATTATAAAATTTAAAATGCTTGATGTGTTAAGTTGCATTGCATTTTAGGTTAACCCTTAAAGATTTTAAATCCTATAGTTAGATCAATACATAGAGCCAATATCTAGATCCCTCTCATTTTAATCTCAATTGATTTTATCCCCTAACTTGAAGAATGCCTTTCATACTTGGTATAAAATTGAGAAGTGCATTTACATTGCATACTTTTGGATTTTAATGGATTGTTATCATTATAAACATCTTTTGAAGCAAATAAAAAATAAATTTTTAAAAAATTTAGTTTCTACATGAGTGGATGCTATGTTTATTTGAATTGAATGCATAATTTAATACTTAATTCACTCAATTGATGCTTGCTCTCTTAAAATTTTATTTAATTTAAAAATAGCTTTTTTTGCAAAAGTAAGAAGAGAAAACACCAAAGATAAAATGATTACTAACTTGGCATCAATAAAATTTAAAAATCTAAGCTTAAAAAATAAATTTATATTAATTAAAAATTAATGTGGCATCAATTAAATGTGCTTAACTTGAAATAAAAAAGGGGAGTAACAAAAATTGTAAAGCTTATGCATGCAAATTTTGAAAAAAAAAATAGAAGATAATGTTAAAGAATGAATATATATATATATATATATATCATTTTGGTAATCTAAATTTAAAATATACTTATTTTGAAATACAAAGGGGTAGAAAAGTTGAAAGATAAAATAATCGACCTATAATTATGAAAAATAGGGGGAGACAATGTTATTGAAATATTAAAAGAAAAATGAATCCTTGGTATCTCCAAAATAAGGAAAGAAATATTTTTTTATCTTAATTTGATTGAAGATTTTGATCTTAAGCTCTCAATCAATTAATTTATGAATTTCATAGATTGAGCTTTCACATATTTATCCAATTTCATTTACATGATTTGATTGCTCTATCTTATTTCTGGATAATTAGTTGAAGTTAAAAGAAGTTTGAGACATATTCTTACTCTAAAGAAATTAATTTTGATACATTCTTATAATTTTAATGCTCATTTATAAATATAATACTTAACTTTTCATGTGACAATCTTTTAAACATGATTTGCATGATTATTCTTGGTAAATGATTAGAGTTAAATTAAATTTATAGCATATTCCTTCTCAAAAATGAATTTCTAAACTCAATTTTGAAACTCATTTGAAAATTCAAATTTGATCCTAAATTTCTGATGTGCATTGCAAAATTCTTATGAATTATTTGTTTTGAAATAATTTTTACTCGAAGCAATGAATTTGAAAATATGACAATCTTTTGCTTTGATACTATTCATTTTTCTTTGCTCAATACATCTCCGATACATATCTTTTTCGAGCTTAATTGGCTAAAAATTTTTAAGAAAAAAAAAGATTGAATATTAAAGTATACATTATGCTTAGTTTCATGATCAAATCTTTTGACAAACTCTATTCCTCTTAAAGCTTAAAAGTATATATTTAAAAATCTAATTAAAAGATCATATTCATTTAAAAAGGAGAACAGTTTATAATATTTAAATTTAAGCTAATTTTTGAAATTAAAATAAATATTTGAAACTTATTTTGAGTCAAAAGATAAATTTTCAAAAGGAAGACAATTCATGTAAATTGATTTTATGAATTTAATACATCTCTCAATTTAATGCTTTGATGTTGATTTTGATGACTTCTTATTTCTTCCCATGAGCTTTTTAATGCTGTCAAAATGAAGGAGAAGTATATTGAGTATATGAAATATATATGTACTAACGATGTGTAATAAATTATAGGCTCATTAAGAATTCTTTCATGAAGTTGAATTCATTGTTCTTGTCTTGATTCACATTAGTTTCCTTAGCATATACTCAAAGTTTTGCCATCATCAAAAAGGGAGAGATTGTTGACCCCATGATTGATTTTGATGATTGTCAAATCTTGAGTATATTATGTATCTAATTATGTATTTCAAGAATGTGTGTAGGATTTTTCGAGTGCTTAAAATGAAGAAATTATCCATAGAAGAAATTCTCTCACAAGAAGAAAAGTCAAAGAAAAGAATAATTTCAAATGCTCAAATAAAGCTCAAACAATAAGTTTTTGGAAGCCTCAATGGTGGAAAAAATCATAAAAATTAAGATGGAAGAAGTCCTCAAAAGTTAAAGACAAAAAGCTATTCATGCAGAAAAATATGTAGAATTGTTGAAGGCTGAAAACTTAGATGACTCAGTGAAAAACTGAGCTGGCTCAGTACTTAGTTGGCTCAGTGAAAAACTTAGATGGCCCAATCTTAGAAAATAGAAAAATAGAAAGTCAATTTTTCAAGAATTAGGGGACTGAGCCGACCCAGTTATAACTGAGCCGACCCAGTCAAAACCTGAGCCAACCTAGTGATCGTAATGGCTAGTTTTCTGCATCTTTTTCAAACGGTCATTTCTCCACTCCAATGGCTATTTCAATGCTTCCAATGGCTAGAACTGATCCTCCAACCATTACAAAGAGTATAAAAGGCTAGAGAAATATTTGGAAAGCAAGATAAAGAGATTTTAAAGTAAAATCATTTTGGATTTAAGAGGTTTTCATTAGACATCAAAAAGAGAAGAAAAAGAGATGAACTAAGCTTTGATTTCAGAGGGCATTCAAGAGTTATCTTCCACAACATCTCAAGCAACCTCTCAGCATCATTTGAAGAGAAGTGAAGCTTCAAAAGAGCATATACTCAACCACTTCTTTGAGCTTCAAAAGAGTTTCTTTTTTATTTTTATTTTTGAGCTAAAATTTGTTATTTGTATTTGTGTTTCTTTATAAGTTTCTTTAGGAAGAAAGAAACTTGAGGTGTAGGCAAGTCCAAGCCGATAATTGGATGGTCTAAAGATTATGGTTGATGCTCTTAGGTTAAAACTAACTGGATTGATAGTAAATCCAAAAAACTATCGATGTAAGATTGTGGTTGGTGCTCCTAGGATAAAATCAATTGGGTTGATAGTGAACCCAGAAAACTATCGGTGTAGGGTTATGGTTGGTGAGCTCAGTAAAACCAACTAGGTTTGTTTATGATCCCGGTCAAAATAAATGCACTGTAATCTAGGGATTATAGTGGAACTCCCAAGGAAAGCTTGGGGAGTAGATGTAGAAGCGGATTGCTCCGAACCACTATAAATTGCTTGTGTTTGTGGTGTCCTTTAATTTTTAGCTTTTCATTCTTGCATTACTTATTTGCTTATTCACTTGAATTATCTCATTGCTTTTAATTCTGCTGCTGCACTTTATATATATTCATCATAAAGACTCAAGTTATTTTAAATAGAAGCACATATTAGCATTAGAGTTTAAATTGACCAAAATTATTTATAAACCTAATTCACTCCTCCTCTTGGGTAGCCATACCTAGGCAACATGGTTTAATTTACAACTTCCGCTACGTTATATTTCAAAAAAGTTTTGAAATTCATGCATGAAATCCTGCATATTTTTCAATGGTTTGATGACATGAAAGATTTTATGAAAATCATGAGTGAAAGAATAGCAGTACTAAAAAAAGTTAGGCAAAAATAATCTAAACCTGAGTCTCCCCAACTGCCTATAGGATAGAGAAGAACGAATCTAGACCTAGATCGACCTATAACAGCATGCCCGCACCATAACTAATTCGACCAAGATGAGCATGTCCTTAGAAATGTGAAGATCGAAGCTCCAAGTTTTGATGGTTGTCTAAATTTGAGAGAGTAGCTAGATTGAAAATCGGGCATGGATCACTATTTTGGATGGTACGAAATATCTGAAGCAAGGAGAGTTAGGTTTGCTGGGATAAAATTGGTTAGGCAAGCCCGACTTTATTGAAAAAGTATTGAGCATCTTCTCAACCAGAGAAGACAAGATCCGATAAAAACCTGGGATGAAATAAAGAAGAAACTTAGAGAAAAATACCTCCCCACCTCCTACCAACAAAGACTTTTAGATCAAAGGCAGAGACTTACTCAAGAGAATAGATCAGTCATAAAGTACATCACAAGATTTGATGAGTACCTCATGAGATATGAAGTAATCGAAGATAGGATTGTTATCTTATCTAGATTTAGAGCTGGATTATGAGATGATATCCAGCGTGAGCTCTTTTTGTGAGAGATAATCATATTAGAACAAGTTTATCAACTTATCCTGAACTTTGAGAAATTTTCTTGGTATTCGACCATCCATCGTCCTGAACCTAGCCGAGTAATCCCTTCTGGATCAAGATCCAATACTAACCAGGCTCCTAGTAATGGACCTCCACCTATAAATCTTATTATGAGAAAAAAAGATAAAGAAAAAAAAATTAGAGAAGAGTTATCTAAGGAAAGTAGTTCTCGATCCCACTGCTTTAAGTGTCATGGTTATGGTCATTTTGCTGCATAATACATCAACAGATCTTTATTTGTGGAAGAATTAGAAGAGAAAACTCTAGAAAATATTGAGGAGAAAGTTTATGAAGCTGATCCAGACTTAACCGAGCAGTTTGAGAGTACTGAGAACATCCAAGATTTTGTTGCACCAGAGTCAGATATTAAGCTTGGAGTTATCAAGTATGTTCTAGCACAAACTAAGAAAAGTGAAGACTAGCGTAGGACCTTTATTTTTCATACCTTTATAAAATTTAGTGATAAAATTTATAAGGTGATCATTGATAGTGGTAGCTGTATCAACGCCATCTCCACCAACATGATTAAGCGATTAGGATTAGCTCCTGTAGATCATCCCAGCCCATACAGTGTGTCTTGGATAGATTCCTCCTCTATTTCCATCAAACTTAGATGCCGTGCTTCCATCCAGCTTCATTCTTAGCAGGATCATGTTTGGTGCGATGTCTTATCCATGAAAGTTGAAAGTATCATATTAGGTCGGCCTTGGCTGTTTGACAATGATATTATGATCTATGGTCGAACCAACTTCTGTAGTTTCACTCATAATGGTAAGAAAATCACGATTAATCCTTTCCCACCTAAGGCTACCAATAGAAAGATAGGTGATGGACTAAAAGAAAATATTAAAAAGAAAAGCCTCCATTTGATAGGTGCTAAAGAATTAGAGATGACCATGAGTAAAGGATCATCAATTTGGGTGTTTGCAGCTAGAGAAGTTCATGAGGACCCTAAGATAGATCATCCCAAGAAAGTAGTCAGCCTTCTTAGTAAATTTCATGATGTCTTTCCTGAGGATCTTTCAGACCACTTACCGTCCATGAGAAACATTCAGCATGCCCTTGATTTGGTACCTGAATCTATCCTACCCAATTTGCTCCATTATAGGTTGAATCCCACTAAGCAAACTGAGCTGCAAAGACAAGTTGGAGAGCTGATGAAAAAAGATTCATAAGAGAGAGTTTAAGTTCCTGTGCGATTCCTGCACTATTGACTCCAAAGAAGGATGGTACATAGAGGATGGCATAGATAGTTGTGCCATTAACAAGATCACCATTAAGTACCATTTTTTCATCCCTAGGCTATGTGATATGCTAGATATGATGGCCGGAGCCACTAATTTCTCTAAGATTGATCTCAAAAGTGGTTACCAACAAGTAAGGATTAGACCAAAAGATGAGTGAAAAACTACTTTTAAAATGAAAGATGGTTTATATGAGTGGATGGTGATGCCATTTGGGTTATCCAATGCCCCTAGTACTTTCATGAGATTAATGACCAAGTACTACAATCGTTTATAGGAGTGTTTATAGTTGTATACTTTGATGATATTTTGATCTATAGTCAAACTAGGGAGGACCATTTAGATTATTTCTGAAAAGTATGCCAAGTTCTTAGAATAGAAAGTCTATATGCCAATCCTAAGAAATATGTTTTTATGATGGACCGTGTCATCTTCTTAGGTTTTATTGTTACCCCTGATGGTGTGTCAGCCGATCCTGAAAAGATTAGAGTAATAGTTAAGTGGTCGGTACCCAAGAGTATGCATGATGTGCAGAGTTTTCATGGATTAGCAACATTTTATCGTAGGTTCATAAAAGGGTTTAGCACCATAGCTACTCCCATCACTGACTGTATTAGAAAGAAAGATTTTGAATGGACTAAGACAGCTAATAGAGCCTTCCTAGACATTAAGAATAAAAATGACCCATGCCCCAGTCTTATGTCTACTTGATTTTTTTAAGATTTTTGAAGTAGCATGCGATGCGTCAGGAGTTGGGATTGAAGGTGTCCTTAGTCAAGAAGATCATCCGATAGCATACTTTAGTGAGAAACTTAATGATTCTAAACTTAAGTAATCTACCTATGGTAAGAAATTTTATGCGGTAGTCTAAGTCCTAAGATACCGGAGACATTATCTACTACCGCAAGAATTTATTTTATACTTAGATCATGAAGCCCTCCGATTTCTAAATTTTTAAAAGAAATTGAATCATAAACATGGTAGGTGGGTCAAGTTTTTGCAAGCCTATACTTTTATTTTGAAATACCGTGCAGGTGTAGAGAATCATGCCGCTGATGTCCTTAGTTGTTGTCATACTTTGGTGTCCACTGTTAGTGTAGAGGTTGTTGATTTTGATAAGATTAAAAAAGATTATGAAGAGTGTCCAGATTTTGGCAGCATATTTATCACTTTACAAAAAGAACCATCTACAAAATACAGTGAATATATCCTTCATGATGGTTACTTATTTAGAGAAGCTAGGCTGTGTATTTTTCGTATATCTTTAAGAGATTTTCTAGTTTGAGAACTACATGCTGGAGGATTATCTAGACACTTTGATAGTAATAAAATCATAGAATTGATAGAAGTTAGTTCTTTTGGTCAAGCCTGAAAAGAGATATCGCTTGAATTATTGTCCAGTGTAGAACGTGTGTCGTGACCAAGTAAAAAAAATAGAACACTGGTCTATACACATCCTTGCCTGTACCAAACTATCCTTAGCAAAATGTTAGCACAGATTTTATTTTAGGCTTATCTAAGATAGTTATGAAGCATGATTCTATTCTAGTGGTTGTAGATAGGTTTTCAAAAATGATCCATTTTTTGCACTATTGCCAAACGTCTGATGCATCAAAAGTTGCAAGAATATACTTTGATAAGATTGTTAAATTATATGGATTGTCCAAAACCATTGTGCCTGATAGGGATGTTAGATTTATAAGCTACTTTTGGAAAATCCTATGGCATCTTCTAGGCACAAAATTAAAATTTTCTTCTGCCTTTCACTTGCAAATAGATGGTCAGACCAAAGTAGTCAATAGAAGTCTTGAAAATTTATTGCATTGCTTGATTGGAGAGCATATGGGTAACTGGGATCTTTTATTATCCCGAGCTAAATTTTTATATAATAGTTCTGTTAATAGATCCATTGGCATGAGTCCTTTCAAAGTAGTTCATAGATATCAACCTAGAAAATCAATAGACCTCATCCCACTACTCATGCATACTAAAATTTTTGAATCTACAGAGTCATTTGTACAGCATGTCAAGAGTCTACATAAAGAGATCAATAAAAAATTAGTATTAGTAATAAAGTTTATAAACAGAATGCAAATTCTCATCGACGTGTCCAAGAGTTTGTGGAAGAAGACTATATGATGATTCGAATGAGGCCTGAACGATTTCCACCAGGAACCGTCAAGAAGTTACATGCTCGAGGAGCAAGTCTATTTAAGATTTTAAAGAAGATTGGATCGAATGCGTATGTTGTGGACTTACCTTCTGATTTTGGGATTAGCTCTACTTTTAACATTGCAGATCTCGTCGTCTATAAAGAGCCAACTTGGATACCTAGTGAGCTGTTTGAGCCTGAACCAACCTTTGAAAGAGAGTCTATTCCTAAGTGTCCATCAGCCAAAATGTCAAAGCATGATCAGATTGAGAGAATTTTGGATGAGCAGATTATCTCCATCCGAAGTCGAGGCAATCAGCGGTACTTAGTTAGATGGCGATGTCGACTAAAGTTCGAAGATACCTGGATCACTCGAGAAGTACTGCTGCGTATTGATCCTAATTTGCTCGAGCATCACCAGAGCGGAATCAACCTCCACTCGATGGGATCAAGTTCTCGCCACTCCAAGAGAATTGGTGCGGACACTAGAGCCACCAGCAGCCAACAACATAATTTAGATTCAATTTGAATTGAAGAAGTCATATCAAATTAACTCTACTTCAGTTATTTGGTTCCAGTTCTTTTGATTTAGTCAATTAATTCTTTTGATGTATTTAGTTTTGAGTCCATAGGATCATACTTGGTTTATATTGAATTAAAGCCTTATTTGGAAAGAGACCATCATAAAGAAGCAAGCTTGGACCATGTCATCTTTGGAGCCACCTCTCCACACACCTAGAAAGAAAATACACACGCCAGCATGTGTCATGCCCAAGGATTCTCGAGCCAAGCATCAAATGCCCACATGGAGTTTCTTTTCTTTTCTAAGATTTCTTAAGAGTTCTTGATTTCTTACTTATTTTAATGAAAGGCTGATTTCTTTCCCATGGTTCCATAAAAGATAGATATGATATATTATTGTATTTGAAAATCAGAGATAATATTTTATTTTTTTATTGGAATGGTTGATTTCTTTCTTGTAAAGAAAAAAGAATTCCTAAAGAAATAGGACCCCTAGGGTCCTATATAAATCCATGTATCTTTCATGAATAAGATAATGAATGCATGAATGATTTTATCCATAAATATTTATGTTAATCGCTCTGAGAGGAAGAGGGTGTGAGATCCAAAATTGCCCCATGAGGGAAAGCTGTGAGGCCCACTTTCTTTCTATCCCTTTATCCTTCATCTACTTGAGATCTAATATTCCTACAACCCCGAATCATCTTTATCATCTATCTACACAAGCCTATTCCACCAAGAGAATATCTGTCTCCTTCAAGATTTTTATCTATCATGCTGAGAGAGAAAGAGTGATCCATTATTCTAAAGATCAAACGTTGACAAGGACCTTCATTCCTTCTCAACTGATCTTTGATTTTTATTTATTTTTTTCAGATCCGATGTTGGTAAAAACTCAGTTCTTTATCGATAGATCTGCTTGGTTAAAAGATTAAGAGTCCTAATCAGGATAGTTTCTTAACTATCATGATATGGATTCTTCTTATCTTTTTAGATTTCTTGAGGGCTTAATTTCTTGCTATCTTTCGTTCCATTTATATTTCTTTTTGCATTTATTCGTGAGCATGTTTAATTTATGCTATCTATTTATTTGCTTTATTATCACTAATTATTTACTGATCTCTAAAATAGCACTCATCTGTATTATTTAGATTGATCTTGCTTTAGTTTTATGTCAATCAATCATGCCTTTTGAGTAGAGTATAGGCAACTATATTGTCTGTCCTGAAAATAATGTGTCACGATCGGACGTAATTTATTGTTGACGAACGAAAGAAAGCTTGATTTTTTTTTAATTTATTTTTAGGTTGTCCCACATCAATTCTATGTAAATGCCTAAATTGCTCAAAGGGCTTCACGGTAGACAGCCCTTAACCTTTTTCGTTGGAGGTGGTTGCTCCTAAGCCTATGCATTTCTATGGAAAGATGGAAGCGAGATATATATGGTACAATAGCTAACATCTTATTAAACCCTATGAAAATAGATCAACTCTCTCAATATCTTTTATATGTGACTTCAAAGAGATTGCATGAGTTTATTTAATAAATGGCTAGAGGTGAAATGGTTTTATGATGATGGAAGGGCACATGCGAGGCGCATGCTTCTTTTTTTTTGTTAACTATTTAATGTTTGAGTGATAAACGGATCACATTATAAATGAGGTATAAGTTTAGGAGTCAAATTATGAGAAATTAAAATTTTAAGGTTTAAGTTAAATTGGGATATAAAGTTCAGAGTTTTTTTTATGAAGTTTAGCTATCTTAGATAATTAGTTGTTTTAAACTTTTTGCTTATAGTAGAATGTAATGAGATATGTGTGCATGCACCTAGAAGATCATACTTTTGTTCTCCATTTTCCCTAATAAAAGAAGATTGCATTGCGTCTAGATGATGGTTCTCCCATGGACTCTTGCTCCAGGGATATAAAGGATTGGAGGCAAAAAGTATTTAAAGCCCTAGCATGATAGCATTTATGATATTCTTATTTTCAAGAATATGACATGATCTATTGTGAGAATGTTTTTCCGAATGTTCCAAAAGGCTTTTACATTTTGATGAAAATTGGTACGTTTTTAATCTTATTATTACATTAAAAATTATAACTTTTGGTGCCACTGTAAATATAACATAGAGTCCTAAAGAGTTGCTAAGCAAATCTCTAGTAACTAATTTAAACTATTGAAAAGTCTTGAAGATTGGTGATGCAAGTGCATGGATAGAAGTGCCTTTTAGGAATTAGATGAAAAATACAAGAACTTATTGTCAAGTCTACTTTAATCCAACGTGAAAAATGGTTAAAATGATGGGACCAAAATCCTGTGATCTAAGAATGAATAATGCCTAGAACCCCTACACCATAAGATCTAAAAATCTAAATGTGATAGTGCTTAAGTATATCATCACACGCATATCCGTTGATGGCGTCAGGGAAGCCGCTTACGTGCCACCCTCATGCAACCAGCGGACTGGGGGATAGAGACGGTACCCTTTGCCATAGCCAACCATAATAACAATAACAATAACAATAACAATAACAATGCATATTCATTAATTAATCCAAAAAATTTGGGTGACCTAAAATATAATTTACATGATGATTTATGAAAGCAACGTGTGAAACGGGATTTTAGAATCGGAATACAGGCCGAGGAATCGGCGAGTTTTCCGTTTTATACCCCTTTTATTTTTTTCCTAACTATAATTATTTTACTATTATTACTATTATTATCATTATTATTATTATTATATTTTAAAAAAAATAACATGAGCTCATCTTCCGTCCACTTTTAGGACTAGAAGTGGGCTCGGACCGATCTGAGGTCCATCAGGTCGGACCGGCTTTCGGTCAAGCTTTGGCTCGGCCCGAAGTTATTTAGATCGGACTTGGGCCTAGAAATAGAGCCCATTTTTTCTCCGAACTAGGCTTGGGCAGACCTTTGGCCCGACCTAGACCCGGCCCAAGTCCGAGCCCGAGCCCAAAGCTGAGTCCGAAACTTTCTGTCCGAGCCCGAAGTTCAGCTCGAATTTAGCCCAGCTCATTTTTCTTTAATTTAAGACTTAAAACTCTTAAGTTAAAATCTTAAATTAATTCAGCCAACAAATACAATGCAGAAAATTATGGTTTGGATATGTAATTGGTATAGATTATGGTAGCAAATAATGAATAGAGATTTTTTTTCGTAAATAAAAGAAATCGGATCGGCTTGGTCCAAATAATAAATTTGAGCCGGCCCGATTAGTTTAGGCTTAGGCCCGAACTGAGCTCGGGCCTTGAAATTTATAAAATTTTTGAGCCCAGCTCGGCCCAAAGCCTGAATAATAATTTCGGGCCGGGCACAGGCAGGCAGGATTAGGCCCGGCCCATTTCCAGCCCTATCCGCATTCCCTCCTATCTCTCCACGCCGCCGGAAACCCTTCTCGCCGGTCGGAGTACTGGCGGTTCGTGGATGGTATCGACCATTCTCCGGCGCCCTCCAGTCGTGGTTCGGTTTCTTCTTGGGAGCAATCTCGGACGTTTTGGTTGCTTTCGGAGGGGGAGCTCCGCATCTTTGGCTTGATTCGTTGTTGAATGGGGAATGTGGCCTTAGTCTCCGAGAAGAGCGACCATTGCGTCGCCTCTGAAGGTAGGAATCGATTTCTAGGGTTCTTTTGCTTCGCCGGACCGGAGGGCTTATTTTTGGATTTTCTTGAGTCGGAACTGGGCGGGTGGAGCGGCACGATATCGGCGACCGGTATGAGATTGTACGCGCTTGAGGTCTCCAATGAATTTTATAACCGTTATAAATTTTTCCTTTTTCCTTTTAGATTCCTAAAAAAGAAAGGAAATTTTCATCTTTCCTTTTTTTCGTAAGTTTTTTAGTTTGCAACGATTTATATTTTAAGTAGGACAGGCATGAATCCTTGTTCGTGTGGGAGTGTGTCAGGGAGGACCTTTATAAAGGACGCAGTTCAGAGATTTTAATGGCTGCAAGCAAGAGAGTTGTGAGTTAAGGTTTTGAGTCTTAGGTCTGCCCAGATTGTTTGTGTGCGTGTTCTGGCGTGAGGCCTAAGGCATAAAGAGCTGCAAGAACTTCCTCTGGTCGAGAACATTATGACCACAGGGAGGATGCGGACCAGACGTAGATCGAGAGAGGTGAGCCTTGTCAATCCAACTCATGATTATTGTTTCTGGTTAGAGGATATCATTACATGATTGCAACGGTTTTCTTTCTCTGGGAGATGGTTGGTTGAGTGATGTTCATGATGAACATTGAGAGAAGGGGGATTGATGAATTCTATGAGAAGTTGCTACGAAAAAGTTGTGCGATATCTGGATCTCCATCCTCTTACACAATTTGTTCGAAGTGTTGATCAAGTCACAAGCAGGCCCTGTCCTTGCTAATTCTTGAAAAATCTTAAATTCTGGCCGGTTATATATGTTGATAAAAGAATTCAATGCAAAAGCAATGAACATTAATGTAATTATCTCTTAGGGAAAGGTAAGAGCAAACGGTAATTGCCATCAATTACCTGTTGCCGTGCAAGAACTCCAATGTAGGAGTGATGTGTGAGAGATTGGTGCTGCGGCTATTCCAATTTTGTATGACAAGCCTTATGTTGATGGACTTCTCCAGGGTAAGTATACAACCTGCTGCTTAGGAATTGTCGTACACCTTAAAAAGAGCAGGGATTCCCACTTAATGATTTTCAGCATTGATCACATGCAAAACAAGATGTCTAACATGAACCATGTGGTAGGTCTCAGCAAGATTCCAACCGAGATCAACTTTCTGTTTGATAGATTTGATGAGTTATTTTAAAGACGAATCTTGGGTTTGAACCATGCAATTATTACATCAAGGTCGATGATGATGATGATCATGATCATAAACTGCCTCACAAACTTATGATTGACACTCAGTCAAGTCTTTTAGTTTGATGGTGCTCTATAACTTCTTAGATACCCATGAATCATAATTTTGGCCTTTGCATTTCTCGCATCACTTTGTGCTAATCTTTAGGCGGAGCATCCTTATCATGTTCTCTATTGTTTTGTAGATTAGTAGTGCGTGAACTTTTGTTATACCATCACAGTGTTTTATTGGACAAGCTCTTGTATGATATCTTTTCTTGTTATTTTTTAAGGATGGGTAACCCGTCATATCCCGACAAGTTGTCCATTAGGTTGGGTATTTAACCAAGCCTTAGAATTCTACTGCACTGAGAAAATTGAAAGATGTGGGTTTCGCTATAAATTATTTGCCAAAGACTCTGGATATTGCACCATTGCAACTCTCCTCGAGACTTGGGCATGTAGATGGACTGGACCTCTGGTACCATCATGCTGCAGCTAAAAGTTTTGTTTGGCAAAATGCATTGATATCTAACCATGCTGGGTTTCTATTTTGGTTAAAATCATAAGCTGCTTAACTATTTTTTATAACGCAGCAGGCTAAATTCAGATTTGAGCTGCTAATTTGTCATTGCAGCTGCATTCTCTAATTAGTTTTGGTGACTTTTTCGCAAAAAGTCCTTGTATTTTTTTTCTATTGTTGTGTTTGCAGATTGCAAGTTCGAAGATGCAAGACTATCTAATAAGTTGGATTTGGTCAGTAATTTATTTATCCTTTATTTTCCTAATATATTTACAAAGCTATTTTGATATGTGGGAGTGCAAACTTTACACCCTAGTTTGGAAAGGTGATGGGTATTTTGGTAATAAGCAAGCGTGAAACTTGTTTGGTGCAGCTGATACCAGGTTTAGGTGGGATAGTGCCTCATTTTTATTTGGTATAAATGCTATTATCCTAGGGGATGATTGTAGGTTTTGATTTAATGCTATTTGGATCTGTTGTCTGAGGATAAGAAAAGGAAAAGGGTATTTTAAGTTGCACAGACAAATTACCTCGTGAATTTCTATTCTTCTTGGGTCAACTCAATGGGGGATAACTATATTAGATGAGGAAGGCTAAAACCCTTACGAGCATTTGGCCTCAAATGCTTCCTATTGAAAATAGCCATGAACATTTCAAAATAAAAATCCACACCAATAATTATGATCTATGTTATGTAAAATGCCTATAGTTAGAAAGTCATGCATTTTTTAGGTAGTTTCTCTCTACATCAAATGGATACAAGATGGATGATTTAATGGTGTGATACTACATTTTTGGTTGGTTCTATGGTAGCAACAAAAATCCAAATCAGTTGAATTTTAGTTTGTATAATATTTAAATCAAAATCAATGATTTTGATTTGCAAATGATATAATATATTTTCGTTTTTAGCTATATTTCTATTATTCATTTGCTCGAGCTTAATGCTTTGGAAAGAGACCTTCAAAACATATGATTTTTTAGGCATTTTATGCAACATATGTTATAATTAATGGTTTGGTTTTTTATTTTGAGGTGTTCATCACTGATTTTCACCTGGAATCATTCGAGACTAAATGTGAAAAACATTCTTTTGAATCTAGATGCTCTCAGAAGCAGTCTAGCCTAACTCATATTAAATTATGTTGACATTATATTAAACATATTAAAGTGTGTTATATAATTTAACCACAATCTTGGTGTCATAAATTGAGCTACAATCTAAGATGTGATTAGTTTATAATCATGGTTCAAATCTTGGTGGGATGTCCCGTAGGACACTGGGATGCAGTACCATCCTAATTGTTGGGATGGGACCATCTCACCATCATCCTGGCATCCTAAGCGACATGTCATGGGACATCTCCTGTTCCAAGGACTAGGACAAAGTTGGATGGTGGTGCATCCTGTTCCATGAGAAAAATGGGACTGTCCATCTCATGATATTTAAAACCATGTTTACAAAATGCATTGATATCTAACCAAGTTGGGCTTATCATAAGCTGCTCAACTATTTTTTAATAATGCACTAGGTTAAATCCAAATTTAAGCTAGTAATGTGTCATGCAACTGCATTCTCTAATTAATTTTGGTGACCTTTAAGAAAATGTCCTTGTATTTTTTTTCTATTGCTATGTGTTTGCACATTTCAAGTTCAAAGATGCAAGACTATCTAAATAAGATGCATTTGGTTGGGAAATTATTTATCTTTTCTTTTTATTTTTCCTAGCATAGTTACAAATTACAGTGCTATTTTGATGTGTGGGAATGCAAACTTTGCAGCCTAGTTTGGAAATGTGACGGGTATTTAGGTCACGAGCAAGTGTGAAACTTGTTTGGAACAGCTAATGCCAGATTTAGGTGGGATAATGCGTCATTTCTATTTGGGATAAATGCTATTAAGCTAGGAAATAATTGTAGGTTTGATACAATGCTTTTAGATGTTGTCTGCAGATAAGAAAAGAAAGGGTATTTTAAGTTGCGTGGACAAATTACCTTTTGCAATTTCTTTTTTTCTCGGGTCATTTAATGGTACATAACAATATTACATAGGAAAGCTAAAATGCTAACAAGGTTATTTGGCCTCGAAATCTTCCTAGCAAAATTAGTTATGAACATTTCAAAATCAAAATCCACACCATTCATCATGATCTATGTTATGTAAAATTTATGTAAAATGCCTAAGGATAGGAAGTCATCCAATTTTTTAGGTAGTTACTCCCTGCGTCAGATGGATACAAGATGGATGATTTAATGGTGTGATACCACATTTTTGGTTAGATCTATAGTTTAATCATGAATCCAAAGCAGCTGAAAGTATGTATAACATTTAGATCAAGATCAATGATTTTGATTTGTAAATTATATAATATACTTTTGCTTATTCGCCATATTTCTACCATTTATTTTATTCCAGTTTGATGCTTTGGAAAGAGACCTTCAAAACAAATGATTTTTAGTCTTTAGACATTTTATACAACATATGTTATTTTCAATGCTTTGGATTTTGATTTTGAGATGTTCATCACCAATTTTCACTAGGAAGCATTTGAGGCCAAATGCTAAAAATTCTAGCCTAACTCTCATTAAATTTTGTTGATATTTTATTAAACATAGTAAAGTATTAGGCAAATGTAAGTTATATCAATATAACACAGTGTTTTAGGAATCAGTCAGTCGACCCGCCCACTGGGGACTCACGAGCATTGGTTGGTCTGGTCGGTGATGACCTGCAATTTGGGAGAAAACACCTGCCAGGTCAGATGGTTGAATCTTTTGTCAAGTCTACTCAGCTTCACCCATCTGGGCCGGTATAAAAGCCTTAAAAGAAAACTGGAAGTTATACATGCTGTGTTTCAAACATATGCCATTTAACACAGTAGCCCCTCTTCCAGCCATCAAGACACTTTATGGTGCTGTCTTAGTGTAAGAATTTATCATCTTTATATTACTTATTAATTTACTGTTTATAATACTTATTGATTTATTTTATTTATGATGTCAGTGTCATTAGGTTGACCTGTTGACCCATGACCCAGCAACCAAAAGGGGTTTTTCAGGTCAATGGGTTCTGAACATTGATATAACATGCATTGTATTGCACTATTGTATAAATTTACTTTTATAATGAACTCATTATTTTTTGTTACTATAAATATTGCAATATTATATTATTAGCCATCAATATCATGGATGATTGATGCAGTGAGCAACAACCATTTTGGGAGGTGTCTGTTGGTCAAGATTGGTCTCAATTAATGCACCAACTATTCAAACCCCTTGACTTCTATCAACAATCTTTAGCCTGTAAATAGTACTTCTAGGAGGTTTCCATATAGGGAATGGGTGTTAGTGGTTGGGGGCAGAAGCAAGTTATTGTTCTCTTGTACTAAGTGGTATTTTTGAATGGATTGGTTACTCCAAAAACGTGAGTGAATTGCCTGTTTTCTGGGTATGAGTCTTCTTGGTTCTTGGGTGAGAAAGTTCCCAAACAGCTCACTGTATAGCCCACTTCAAGTCCTTGTAAGCCTCATTGTAACCAGTCTTCATTGGCAATCAAAGTTTAGTTTTCTTCTTTCATTTCAAAAGCTTCTTGTATGCTATCAACTATGTAAGACACCATGATATTATCTATAGTATTTATAACAGTGGCAGTTTTCAAAACAGAGAATATTCTCTCTTGTTTTTGTCAGTCAATTTTTATGACAAAAATAACCCCCCCTGTTTATAAAAAACCCAAAAACAAAAGGAAAAGTACGTTGCAGATGCCCTTTTGCTAGTGTAATAATATGTTAACATTGATGTATTATGTATATTGTATTATACATCAGTGTATGATATGATTGTGTTGATAATATATGATATAATGTTATAATATATTAAATTGTGCAATATCTTGATAATATAGGTCATAGTATTACAGTATTATGGTAGTATAATATTAGCATTATTCATATGATATTATAGCAATATTATAATATAAGCATTGTTCATATAATGTTACCGTAATTTAATATTGTATGCATTATGCATGTAATAATATGTGTCACATTATTTTATGAAAATGTTAGATGCTATAATGATCTCATAAAATGTTAGTATTAGTAAGATATAATGCATATCAAAAATTAGTAGTGAGGCTTAATTCCGAGGGCAACTCAATACCACCAGCCACCACCACCCCTGCATCCCGCCCTGCACGACCCGCTATAAAACTATACCCATAATCTCTGGTTCAAATTGATTGTCAGGGATTACAATCCCTACCAGTCAAATTGTTCATTTTCTATGACAGGAGTAAAGGGGGCCTATCCACTTTATGAAAGAATGGCTAATCGTGGTGAGAGAATCTTCTCCTTTTAAACCGATAAGACATGAAAACAAACTCTATGATCTTTTTTAAAGCCTGAAGGAACCCAAACCTGTACTGGTTTGTTCGAATCCATGCTGATGGTATCAAAAGCATCACTTTGATACAAACTGGATGGATGATGGGCACTAGCATTCATCTGATTATTGGGTCCATGATACTGATACATGTATGTGCTGCATGACATGCTCTTTTGAAGACTAACACTCAAATCCATGATAAAGAGGGATGGTGGAGATGGATATTCAAGGGATATTGCTATTGTCAGTTTGAATTATACATGAGATTGATGACACTTTTATGCACAATTTTGGACTATGTGACATGGAAACTATTCGTGAAGCTTGGCTTTCTGCCTTTGGATAAATTTGCAATCAGCAACAGAAGCATTGCCCTTTATAAAGGCTGAAATTAGTATGAGTTTAACTCACAAGCAAGATTTCAAGTGCCGAGCAGTGTTGGTTGACTCTTTGATATCATGCCATTTGATTGCCAGAACTTGATACCGGTTGGCATAGCACTTGCTCATTTGATTTTTAAATCATTTTACTTTTTTGGCATGATGTGGCAGGTGTGCTAGCTTGTCCACTAGAACCAGCACTTAACTACTTGCTCACAAGTTGTGTAGATATTTCAAATCTCTATATTGGATAAGTATCAAATACCAATGCTCACTCCTTGGATACTTCTAGGATGCATGTAGATACTTCTGTAAAGTATTCTGTTTCTCAAAATTAAATAAAAGCTCCAGA
This sequence comes from Cocos nucifera, assembly GCA_006176705.1. Classification (NCBI taxonomy): domain Eukaryota; kingdom Viridiplantae; phylum Streptophyta; class Magnoliopsida; order Arecales; family Arecaceae; genus Cocos; species Cocos nucifera. Next base: position 246,868 of record QRFJ01000055.1, read on the forward strand.
TACTTCCTGAATGCACTCAAGATACTCCCAGGCTACCTCCAAGAATGAAGTGGAGGGTTTTTTCTCTTTTTCTATTAATGTGGACCTCTTAATGACGAATTGATTGATTTTGGAGTTTATGATGTTGATATTAAAATGTAGAATATGGACTGTGGTCTGTGGGTTTGAATGATGACTGGATGATAAGTTTGTGGAAGTTGATGTTGATGTGTAATGCATGGACTGTTATTTTAATATTCTATTCTGCTGCATGAATGCTTTGTTGCTGTATCCTAGCCATATTGTATCCTATTTTTTCAAGATTTTTTGTACTGGCATATCTGTATCATATTTTTTGTGTCCAGTATTTTATCCATGCTTCCTAGTATAATATTAGAGGTTATTTGCCAACAATATCAAATCAGTGGAAGGAGAAGCTGAGAATTGTGCTCGTTGTTATATTATCGTGATTTGTGAATCTTGCTTTTGGTCCTTTGGTAAATGCTTTGCTGGTGGTCTTGTCTTTTGGCATGTTAATCACCAAAGCAGTATTGACCTTGATTGCATGTAGAGCTATCAATTTGGGTTGGGCCCGTAGGGTTGGCCCGCCCCGCCATGTAAATGGGGCAGGT
>QRFJ01000055.1:247844-354837 GCA_006176705.1 Cocos nucifera
TCGAGAGAGATCTTAATCTCTGGCTGAGGTTGAAGCTCGGAGGAGATCTTATCTCCTACAGTCGAGGTTGACTCGATCACTCGAAAGAGATCTTATCTCTAGCCGAGGTCGGCTCAGATGCTCAAAAGAGATCTTATCTCTAGCCGAGGTTGGCTTGGACGCTCGGGAGAGATCTTATCTCTTGCATCCGAGGTTGACTCGGATGCTCAAAAGAGATCTTATCTCTTACAGCTAAGGTTGACTCGGACGCTCGGAAGAGATCTTATCTCTAGCCGAGATTGACTCGGTCGCTCGAGAGAGATCTTATCTCTAGACGAGGTTGAAGGACTTCGATCTGCTCATATTAGGATGAGGTTCTCCTCCTGTTCCTAACACGACCACTATTGATTGCTCCTTTCCTGTCATCACATAGTTTTTACACCAAGAAATAATAATATTAAAATGAAGAAATTTTATTGAAGAAAAATTACTGGCAGCATAATCCTAGATTCTCTATTTCAGGGTCGTGGGAGCATTGTTCCTCTGAGTTTCTTCAGACGATGAGCTCCAGGCTGGACGACCTCCTCTATCTTATGCTGGCCTTCTCGATTTAGAGCGAGCTCCTCTTGACTTTGAGGCTGAGAGATGATGGATCGCTAAAGTACCAAGCCCCCCTAGAGGTAACGTTGGTGATGCCGAAAGGCGGCCGACCTTCTTGTTGTTCCTCCATAATGGGTGGTTCTGGCTATGGCAGTGCCTTTGGCCGATCTTCTCCTACTTCAAGCTGGCATCGAAGGAATTGACCCAGTCGGCATCTTCTGATGAGCTCCTCGATTTCGTCTCGAAGCTGAATGCATTTTTTGATATCATGGCCGTGGTCACGATGATAGAGACAGTATTTTCTTCGATTGTGCTTGTTCGGAGGAGACCGTAATTCTTCTGATCTTGATAGCTGACACTTAACTTCCATCAGAACTTGAGTTTGAGGAGCATTAAGGGAGGCGTAGTTGTGGAACCTTCCAAGAGGAGGACTTCTTTGCATCCTTCTGTCGGGGCTTTCTTGATGATGAGCTCGAGGAGTTCAGACTCGCTTGCATCCGAGGGAAGTCCGTGAGCGCGGCCAAACTTCACTCAACCCTCCATCGATGGTGGGTCTATTAGACTCGTCCGTCCATCGCTCTCTTAAGGCTTCTTCATCCTTTAACTTGAAGGCTTCTTTCGCACGGGCATACCCCTCGGCCCGAGCCAGTAGATCGACGAAGTCCCTAGGATACTTCTTCTCCAGGAAGAACAGCAAGTCATTTTTCTAAAGGCCACCCTTGAGTGCGGCTATAGCAACAGACTGGTTTTGATTCTGGACCTCCAAAGCAGCAGCATTAAATCGGATGACATAAGCCTAGATAGATTCTTCCTACTTCTACTTGACATTCATCAGAAAATCCGAACCTCAGCACGGACGTTGGCTGCTGATGAAGTGAGCCACAAATTGATGGCTCATCTGATCAAAAGAGAAGATCATACCTGGCTTCAATGCTGAGTATCAGTTTCTTGCTGCTTCCTTTAAGGTAGATGAAAAAGCTCGGCATAATATGGCATCTGGTGCTTCATGGAGTAGCATTATGATCCGAAAGGCCTCCAAATGATCGACTGAATTAGAGGTTTCATCATAGCTTTCAAATTGAGGGAGCTTGAAATTCGACGGAACAGGCTCTTGCATAATTTGGAGAGAGAAGGGAGAATCGGTGCAGACGTCATCATAACGAATCGGGATGACATGGCGGATTTTCTCAATCCATCGATCCATCTCTCGCAATTTGTGATCGAGGGCGTCATCTTGGTCGTAAATCTTAGAGGACTTTCGACTACAGATGGGGAAGATCTTCTCTAGAGGAGAACCATGATCCAAACACGGATCCTCTTCTCTCTATTTTTTCTCCCTAGGGGTGATGGGTACGCTAGCCCAAGTACTCTTTTTTGAGATCGATTTTCGACATCCTGATGGTGGGTTTCCTAGTAGAGTCACCGTCGGAGGTTGCTGCATGGCCTACACCATCTCGGTGAGGCTCTGAATGAAGAAAAATTTTGATTTTTTGGATCAGGTTCATTCAGATCTGATCAGATCAAGAGATATATTTCAAAAAAAAAAATTTTAATCTAGATCAGATCTAAGATGTTTCAGATCTGATTATTATTATTTTAGAAATTAAATAAAATCTAGATAAATTAAATTTAATTTAATTTATCTTGATATGGGTAATCCTATTACCCATTGATGATCCTGTATGCAGCGGAAGGTTCTGGATCTAGCCATGCAAGTGCTTGGCCTCTATCGGTATCCACTCGGGCTGAATCTGGAGATCCTCTTCTTCTCTATCACATCTCCAAAAATTAGATCTAGATCTGATCTGAAGGATCTTCAAAACTTCTTTTGAAGATCAGCAGTCGTTCTTTACAGCAGCGCGGCCTTCTAGCTTTTAGTCACCTTTCTTTGATCTGGATTGCACCAACCAAAAATCCAAAACTCCTTTTGGACATGGAGAGGAGAGGGAGAAGGTGGTTTGGCATGGAGGAAGAGGGGAGAGGCAGCCTTGGGGTGTGGGGAATTGTGATTCCTTTCAATCACTTCCAATCACAATCTGAGTTGGGCGTAGGGTCTTATTTATAGACTAAGCGTGATCCAACTCCTCTTCTTCCCAACCAATCACAACTCTTTGTGAAATCAGATCTAAATCTGATTGGTGGGAATAGAGTCCCCTGGATTCCTCCTTAGAGGGCACCTAAGACCAGTCAAAGTTGGTTCTTAGGAGAACTCTAATTGGAATCCAAAAAGGAGATGGAGTCCTTGTCCAACAAGGACTCCTAGGCGCCTCCAACTTGGGCGCATGCCAAGGGTGGCGTGCGCCCTCCTCCTTGCCAGGTTCTGGCAGGGGGACAAGCCCCCACCAGCTCTCCAATAGGTGCGTGACATGTGGTCAAAAGTCAAAGTGTCAATGGTCAACATTTGACCAGTCAAAGGTCAGACTTTTGACCAAAGTCAAAGGAACAAGAAATGGCAGGTGACCAAAAATGGCAGGTAATGTCTTACAAAATAAGACAACCTTTTTCTGACTTGGATAACCTCCAGTCAGACCATATGAAGGCCTCTGATTGAGCACAAACTCCTTTGGCTCAGTCAGGACAACTTATTTATGATAGCAAAAGAAGAACGTTAGGTTCAATCGAGTGCTAGCACGATTTTCTTGAACCTAATTGAATCTCATTCAGATCAATTGAACTAGATTCAGTTCAATTGATGATCACCAGATTCAAACCCTTGTTTGTGTGATCCAGTTAGGTTCAGTTCTGTATGGTAATGGGATATGTCATGATCTCTATCATCGACATCATCGAAACTCCTTTCGATGGATCAGAACTCTTCTGATTCGAACAGCTAGAATGATCGATCATCTAAATCATTCTAATTGCTCCCAAAATCCACCAGTGACACCTAGCAGTATATGGTGGCAACCCATCAGAGCTGAATGTGAACCTCTTGGTGCAGCTACCTGTGTGATTAAGTTCTTCTATCTTGAGCCCCGATCAGATTAGGGTTAAGGTAAACTCGTCAAACCCTAGTTTCTGTCATATGATGTAATCATTCGATTCGAGTCCGATGTGAAAATCTAAATAGAAACTCTTTCTATTATTTCACTCTGCCATGGCCATGGACTTCTGGACTTGATTCTCATGATCATCATAGGACCTGCTCCTCTACCACCGAGGTAGATAGATTCCATCTTGATGCAATCCAGTTCCTACAATGAACATGCTATAGCCAACATACACCTCAGGATTCTGAATGGCTAGGAGACCGAGTAATGGTGTAGTCAAACTATAACACCCTCAAGGTGAACTGTCGATGCACCTCAGGTCAAAGAACCAGACACACTACTGCAGCATCGAGTCAGTCATTGACGAGAAGGTAGACTTCCTAATGACTACTCGAGGTGGTCACGCTCAGTGCCCTCGTTCTCTAACGAGTACCTGTACTCTCGCTCCGGTGTCTCCACACCATAGACTCAAGACTCATCTACTAAAGAGAAGCGATTGTACACCAACCTTTCCAGATCAATCACCATCCTCGTGATGATCCTATGGTCGGGAAGCATTTTATGAGTTAATAATGATTATTCATGTCTTAAATTTTCAACTCTTGAAAATATGAATTATCATTACCATTAACTCAAAGGATGTATCACAAACACTAAATACACATATGTGATAGAAAATAATCCATTTTATTGATTTTAGTCAAAATTATAATTTTGCCCCTAGAAGTGTATTACAAGTGTCAGCCAATTCTGGCTTCTAGGGCACATATATCTAACAATCTTCCACTTATCCTAAAGCCAATTGGCTACAAGTCTAAGTCCCATCTTCTCAAGGTGGGCTTCGATCCTTCTGCTGGCCCAACGGCTTTGTAAGTGGGTCTGCCACATTATCTGTGGAGTTGACTCTCTTGACCTCGACGTAACCCTTCTCGAGGTAATCGTGGATGAGGTGGTATCGCTGTTTGCTTGAAACTCTTCCAGCTGACAGCACCACCATTGCACACAAACAGACTCCTCAGATGTCGACTTTCGATCATCTATATCGGACATGAAATCCGAGTCTGTGTATCCCTGGACTTGGAGTTCTCCATTACCAAAGACCAACATCATATCCTTAGTTCTTCTTAAGTACTTAAGGATACATTTCACAGAAGTCCAGTGTTCTTCACCTGGATTTGACTGATATCTGCTTGTGACACTCACAGCATGGGCTATATCAGGTCGTGTACATAGCATGGCATACATGAGGCTCCCTATTGCAGAAGCATAAGGGATCTTGCTCATGCATTCTATTTCCTCAGGTGTGCTGGGGCACATCTTCTTGGAAAGATGAATACCATGTCTGAAGGGTATTAATCCCCTCTTAGAGTTTTCCATACTAAACCTCTTTAGTACTTTCTCTATGTACATCTTCTGTGAAAGTCCTAGCATCCTATTCGGTCTATCCCTATAGACCTTAATTCCTAGAATAAAGGATGCTTCGCCTAGTCTTTCATGGAGAATTTCTTGGACAACCATAATTTGACTGTTGTCATCATGGGAATATCATTTTCAATAAGGAGGATGTCATCCACGTACAATACGAGGAAGACAACAGTGCTCCCACTGACCCTTTTGAAAACACACGGTTCCTCTTCATTTTTGATGAAACCAAACATTTTGATCACATCATTGAAACGAGTGTTCCAGCTTCGAGATGCTTGCTTAAGTCCATATATGGACCTTTGCAGCTTGCAAACCTTGTGATCAGTATCACTGGATGTGAAACCTAGCGGTTGTTCCATATAGATATCTTCCTCAAGATATCCGTTTAAGAACGTCGTTTTCACATCCATTTGCCATATTTCATAATCGAAATAGGCTACAATGGCAAGCAATGTACGGATGGATTTTAGCATAGCCACTAGGAAAAAGGTATCCTGATAGTCAATGCCTTCGCGTTGACTATAACCTTTTGCCACTAGTCTAGCCTTGAATGTCTCCACATTCCCATCTGCACCAATCTTTCTCTTGAAGATCCATTTACACCCAATAGGTACTATACCTTCTGGTGGATCTACCAAGGTCCAGACTTGGTTTGAGTGCATCGAGTCAATTTCTGACTGCATTGCCTCTAGCCATTTCTCGGAGTCGATATCTGATATCGCCTCGTTGTAGGTTTTGGGATCATCACCATGAGCACCATTACCTATGAGGAACATTTTCTCTACTTTCTCTGAAATAATACCTAAGTATCTCTCAGGAGGGATGGAAAACTCTTTCCGATCTATGAGGTGGAGGAGGTAGTGTTCTTATTGGCTCAACCTGATTTAGTTCCAATTGGTCCTTAGCTCATTGTACTTGTGAGACTTTCTCATCAAGCTTGATCTGCTTTCCAATGCCTGCTATCTTGAATAAACTATTTTTCAAGAAAGATGGCATGTCGACTCACAATCACATTGTGGTCTTCTGGAATGTAGAAATAGTATCCTAATGACTCTTTAGGATATCCTATGAATCGAGCTCTAAAGGACCTAAACTCTAACTTGTCCGCTTGTTGTCTTTTGATGTGAGCCAGACAACCCCAAATTCTGAGATGACTCAGACTTGGTTTCTTACCGTGCCATATCTCATATGGTGTGGTAGGAACAATTTTAGAGGGAACCCTATTCAGTAGATAAATTGAAGTTAACAATGAGTATCCCCAAAGAAAATCAGGGAGGTCTGTGAAGCTCATCATGGATCGAACCATATCCAATAGAGTCCGATTTCTCCATTCTGAAACCCCGTTGAGTTGAGGTGTTCCTGGTGGAGTCCATTGAGAGACTATGCCATTTTTCTTTAGATAGTCTAGGAATTTTCGGCTAAGGTATTCACCTCCTCGATCTGATCGAAGAACCTTAATGGATTTTTCAGTTTATTTTTCTACTTCATGTCTGAATTCTTTGAACTTTTCAAAAGCTTCAGACTTGTATCTCATAAGATACACATACCCATACCTAGACAGATCATCGATAAAAGTAATGAAGTAGATAAAATTGCCTCTAGCCGGCACATCAAATGGGCCGCACACATCAGTATGTACTAGGGTAAGGAGATCTGTGGCCCTCTCCCCATGTCCAACAAAAGGGAGTTTAGTCATTTTGCCTTGAAGACAAGATTCACAAGTTGGATATGACTCAAAAGTCAATGGACTCAATAGCCCATTTTTCTCCTAATTTGTTGATCCTATCTTCTGCTATATGACCTAATCTCAAGGTGCCATAGATACCTATCATTTGGACTATCCCTAGGTCGTTTGGCATTCACGTTTTGCTCGATAGTTAGAATAGGTACATCAATATGTAGCTGATAAAGACCATTAATAAGAAAACCATTTGCAATTTTATTTTTTTCATAAAGAATGTTACAATGGTCCTTAAAGAAGGTAATCACATAGCCTTCTAGTGCTAAGCATGAAACAGAAATCAAATTCCTGCTAGCTGCAGGCACATAATAACAGTCTTTTCAAAACTAAGTCTAAACCAGATGGTAATCGAAGAGGGTATGTTCCCACGGCTACTGCAGCAACTCTTGCTCCATTACCGACACGTAGGATCATGTCTCCATCCCTCAACCTCCTGCTATCCTCAAGACCCTGCATGGAAGTGCACAGATGAGCACTAGAACCAGAGTCAAGCACCCAACTGGATGCAGAAGAAACCGTAAGGTTAGACTCAATAACGAGCATACCTCCAGAAGGACCTTCCTTCTTGTTCTTCAGGGTGGCCAGGTAAGTAGGGCAGTTCCGCTTCCAATGGCCGTCGCTGTTATAATGGAAACACTTTCCTTTGACATCGGTCTTTTTCTTTGGTTCTGCCTTCTTCTTCTTTACTCCTTCCACCTTTTACTTTTTCGCAGACTTCTTTTTCTTTCCATAAGACTTTCTTTTGAAAGAAGTCCGTTCCATAGCAAGAACTGAGCCTTTAGAATCTTTCATAGAAAGCTCAGCGGTAACCAGCATATTCATTAATTCAGCCAAGGAATTTTGAAGTTTATGCATGTGGTAATTCATGATGAATTATCCATATGCATCAGTCAAGGATTGCAGAATAATATCGTTCTACAGGTCCAAGTCTAACTTCACACCGAGCTTCTCAAGCTCCTTCCATGTCCTTGATCATTATTAGACAGTGATCTTGGACTGACTGCCCATCACGCATCTTAGCCTTAAAAAGTCATTTCATGACTTGATATTTGGCTGCGCGACTCTGTTCACCAAACATCTCCTGCAGGTGAGCCAACATTTGGCGAGCAGTCCCGATATCCTCATGTTGGTGCTGGAGCTCATCAGACATCGAGCCCAACATGTAATATCTGGCCTTATTATCTTCGTCTATCCACTTTTCTAGAGACGCTCTCTGTTCAATGGATGGATGGGCTGGTAAGGTGGGAGGGTCCTGGTCCAGTACATGGGTTAACTTCTCAGAACCCAAAACTATTTTGTAGTTCCTGAGCCAATCTTTATAATTGGGTCCAGTCAGTCTATGTGTGTCCAAGATACGTGCCAATGGATTGGACGCAGACATTTTTCTATAGAGAGTCAAAGATTCTAGTTAGATATTATAATTTTGACTTGATCAATTTGTTTAGAGATTTTATTTTTAAACAAATTAGCTCCCACTATTTTCTCGGATCCCTACACTCCCTCTGTAGAGATGCGAAAATCTCCATGATTAATGATTTCTAGTGGGTGGTGCGGTCTCACCAACTGACTCATCACCTCACCTAACAGTTATTGGTGATGGGTTAGCCAATGAGTGAACAACTCTTGTTCAATGATTCTCTAATCATGGTGCACCCAAACTTGGTCTCTAATTCATGAATCTCACCATATCCAAAATATTGATCACTCCTTAGTTAAGTCAGACCCACCATTTGCATAGACTGGGTTCCTAATTGAGTCTCTCACCATATCCAAAATATTGAGCCCAATTCATCCTCCAGCCCATAGCATCCAATGCCTAATAGACATGGTTGCATTTTTTCGGTGCAACTGAGCCACTGTATCCAATCGAGAACAATCAACCCCAGGAAGGGCCCGCACGTCTACAATGGTGGAAGACCTCAGACTTAATCTTTTCTTAGGGAGAATTGATTCAGGTCTCATTAAACTAGACTTGTCATAGTCATAACAATTATGACTAACCTAGTGGCATGGGTTAGCTCGGATTATTGACCACCTCATATCAGAACTGTGTCAACAGATATGGCCAGGTAAGTGAGACCGATGGAAGGAATATGCCATTAACTCGTACAAGAACGCATTCAGGTCGAGTAGCTTTCAATTAAAAATCAGTCGGTCGTATGTGCCAAACTTACCTTAGACACCAAATTATTGAGCCAGAACCAATTGGGTTAGCCTACAATCCAGACTCTAACCTCTGAGCCTAATTAGGTCTTGCTTGATCGTGACTCGATCTTGACCCAGACTTAATCCTATTAGGTCGGTCAATTTAAGCATTGTTGATCCCATCTAACCAACTCTTGATTCGATTTGATCAATCGCTTAGACCTAATTGAGCTACCCAAGTCCGAACCCAGTATTATGAATATGTCTTAGATCTAAAATTCTCAATTTTAGACCTAATTGATATTCCATAATCTTAATTTTTAATTAAGTAGGGTTCATAAACAAAATATGCATAATAAATCCTAGGGTTTCAGGATCTAGGGTTTTGCAGAAAGTAAGTTTTGGATTTTTGATTAAGGACGAACACGCAGCACCCCTACACATCATAAGAACACCCCATCGAATGAGAAGAGAGGGCCTTTAAACCCTTCTTCGTTCTTATGACCGGACGGCCAAGAGGAATGCCTTAATCAGGAACATGCAATACTACAAAACAGTTTTAGATCTATATCATATATCTCATATACAAATCAGATCTAAACATGGCATATTTTGCATACATCTCATGTATCGAATCATGCATATTTTCAGATCTAAATTATCTCATAATAATCTAAAAAATTAGATTTAAATTGATCTAATCAAAATAAATTCTAATCTAGATAATTATATAGAACTATTCTACAACTAGTCTAGACATGCATCAATCATATCTCATATGATATTTAAAATTAAATAATTTTATTTACTATTTTTTAGATGTCATTATAATCATTATAATATCAAAAAATAATAAATAAATAGATCTAAAATATGATTTAATCAGATTAAATCAAAAACATGCAAGACTATTCTATAGAACTATTCTATTTTAGAACTAGTCATGCATATTTCCTAATCTTAGATCCAAATTATTTAATTTTAATTTTTCTGATTTTAGATCTGATCACATCTCATGTGACATCTAAAATCATTTATTTTTTAATTAAAATAAATTTAAAATTAGATCTAAATACTTTTAGAACCTTGGCTCTGATACCAGTTGAAGAAAAATTCTAATTTTCCGAACCAAGTTCGTTCAAATCTGATCAGATCAAGAGATATATTTCAAAAAAAAAAATTTTTAATCTAGATCAGATCTAAGATATTTTAGATCTAATTATTATTATTTTAAAAATTAAATAAAATCGAGATAAATTAAATCAAATTTAATTTACCTTGATATGGGTAATCCTATTACCCGTTGATGATCCTATATGCAGCAGAAGGTTCTAGATCTAGCCACGCAAGTGCCTGGCCTCTATCGGTATCCACTCAGGCTAGATCTGAAGATCCTCTTCTTCTCTATCACATCTTCAGAAATTAGATCTGGATCTGATTTGGAGGATCTTCAAAACTCCTTTTGAAGATCAGCAGTCGTCCTTTGCAGCAGCGCAGCCTTCTAGCTTTCAGTCGCCTTTCTTTGATCTGGATTGCACCAACCAAAAATCCAAAACTCCTTTTGGACGTGGAGAGGAGAGGGAGAAGGTGGTTTGGCATGGAGGAAGAGGGGAGAGGCAGCCTTGGGGCATGGGAAATTGTGATTCCTTTCAATCACTTCCAATCATAATCTGGGTTGGGCGCAGGGTCTTATTTATAGACTAAGCGTGATCCAACTCCTCTTCTTCCCAACCAATCACAACTCTTTGTGAAATCAGATCTAAATCTGATTGGTGGGAATAGAGTCCCCTGGATTCCTCCTTAGAGGGCGCCTAAGATCAGTCAAAGTTGGTTCTTAGGAGAACTCTAATTGGAATCCAAAAAGGAGATGGAGTCCTTGTCCAACAAGGACTCCTAAGCGCCTCCAACTTGGGCACACGCCTAGGGTGGCATGCACCCTCCTCCTTGCCAGGTTCTGGCAGGGGGACAAGCCCCCACCAGCTCTCCAATAGGTGCATGACATGTGGTCAAAAGTCAAAGTGTCAATGGTCAACATTTGACCAGTCAAAGGTAGACTTTTGACCAAAGTCAAAGAACAAGAAATGGTAGGTGACCAAAAATGGTAGGTAATGTCTTACAAAATAAGACAACCTTTTCTGACTTGGACAACCTCCAGTCAGACCATATGAAGGCCTCTGATTGAGCACAAACTCCTTTGGCTCAGACAGGACAACTTATTTATGATAGCAAAAGAAGAACGTTAGGTTCAATCGAGTGCTAGCACGATTTTCTTGAACCTAATTGAATCTCATTCAGATCAATTGAACTAGACCAGTTCAATTGATGATCACCAGATTCAAACCCTTATTTGTATGATCCAGTTAGGTTTAAGTTCTGTATGGTAATGAGATATGTCATGATCTCTATCATTGACATCATCAAAACTTCTTTCGATGGATCAGAACTCTTCTGATTCGAACAGCTAGAATGATCGATCATCTAAATCATTCTAATTGCTCCCAAAATCCACCAGTGACACCTAGCAGTATATAGTGGCAACCCATCAGAGCTAAATGTGAATCTCTTGGTGCAGCTACCTGTGTGATTAAGTTCTTCTATCTTGAGCCCCGATCAGATTAGGGTTAAGGTAAACTCGTCAAACCCTAGTCTCTGTCATATGATGTAATCATTCGATTCGAGTCCGATGTGAAAATTTAAATAGAAACTCTTTCTATTATTTCACTCTGCCATGGCCATGGACTTTTGGACTTGATTCTCATGATCATCATAGGGCTGCTCCTCTACCACCGAGGTAGATAGATTCCATCTTGATGCTATCCAGTTTCTACAATGAACATGCTATAGCCAACATACACCTCAGGATTCTGAATGGCTAGGAGATCGAGTAATAGTGTAGTCAAACTATAACACCCTTAAGGTGAACTGCCGATGCACCTCAGGTCGAAGAACCAGACACACTACTGCAACATCGAGTCAGTCATTGACGAGAAGGTAGACTCCCTAATGACTACTCGAGGTGGTCACGCTCAGTGCCCTCATTCTCTAACAAGTATCTGTACTCTCACTCCGATGTCTTCACACCATAGACTCAAGACTCATCTACTGAAGAGAAGCGATTGTACACCAACCTTCCGGATCAATCACCATCCTCGTGATGATCCTATGGTCGGAAGCATTTTATGAGTTAACAATGATTATTCATGTCTTAAATTTTCAACTCTTGAAAATATGAATTATCATTACATTAACTCAAAGGATGTATCACAGACACTAAATACACATATGTGATAGAAAATAATCCATTTTATTCATTATAGTCAAAATTATAATTTTACCCCTAGAAGTGTATTATAAGTGTTAGCCAATTCTGGCTTCTAGGGCACATATATCTAACACTGAACCTGTTGCATCAGTAGGTTAAACTACTCCAGATCTATCATGACCTTCGATGGAGGTGGAGGCTGAAGTGCTGGTAATGAAGTAGGAATGGATGGATCCGGCCCAGATCTGATGGCAGAAGCGGTAGATCTCTTAGTGGTCACCTTTTTTTGAGGTATTTCTTGGAATTGAGGAAGAGGATGGAGATGAACCTTAGAGAAGGAGGTTGGCAGGGTCGGCTGAGCACTCCTTTAAGAACAAGGGTACCTCAGAGACAGAGGCCCTCCTTCTAGCATCAATTCTGTTGTCGTAGAATCTGGTTGACATCGGGATGAACCAAAGTGGAGGAGGACGAGGTCACCATCGGTGACCTGCAAAATAAAGCCCCGTTCGAAGTAGGTGGTGGTGGCTCCGGCAGGACCCTCCGACGATCAAGTCAGCTCTTCTGGCCAACAGAAATGGAGTGCTCAGGAATGAGTTCCACATAGTTTTAGAGGAGAGAGCTCAGAGCTTAGAGAGAATATATCTGGAGGATCCCTTTTATAGATGGAGCTTGAATTATGATGACGACCATACCGTCTGGTAGCGGGCTGCTCGAGGCCACATGGGATTCGGTACGAAGGAAGCAACGTCGTCAGACTAGTAATGGCGGCCATGTCGTCCGATCGTGGACTGCATGGAGCTTGTTACGGAGAGAGCGGCATCGTCAGACTGGCAGTGGTGGCCATGTCGTTCGATCACAGGCCGCATGGGGCTTGTTACGAAGAGAACGGTGTCGCCAGACAGGCAGTGGCAGCCATGGCATCTAGTGGAAGCATGCGCTCGGGGTCCGACTGCAAGAGCAATCCGAAAGGAGTTCGGCTTCTGAAGGAGTCCGACTGTAGGAGCGATTCGGAAGGAGTTCGGCTTCTGAAGAAATTTGATTGCAGGAGTGATCTAGAAGGAGTTTGGCTAAGGCTCGATCGCTGAGGAGTTCGGTTAGAGTTCGGCTCCTATAGGAGCCCAACTGAAGGAGAAGTTCGGCTTCTGAAGAAATTCGATTGCAGGAGTGATCTAGAAGGAGTTTGGCTAGGGCTCGATCGCTGAGGAGTTCGGTCAGAGTTCGGCTCCTATAGGAGCCCAACTGAAGGAGAACCTCGGAGGGAGTCTGGCTCCTGTAGGAGTTCGACCGAAGGAGAAGTCTAGCGGAAGTTTGGCTCCCGTACGAGTTCGACTGGAGCTCGGCCACTGAGAAGTTCAGCCGAAACTCGGTTACTAAGGAGTTTAGCTACTGTAGGAGTTCAGTCGAAGAAGAAGTCCAGCGAGAGTTCAGCTCCTGTACGAGTCCGACTGGAGCTCAGTCGTTGAGAAGTTCGATCGGAGCTCGATCGCTGAGGAGTTCGACCGAAACTCGGTCGCTAAGGAGTTCAGCTCCTGTAGGAGTTCGGCCGAAAGAGGTCCAGAAGGAGTTCGACCAGACGAGAAGTCCGACTGAAGGAGTGCGGAGGGAGTTTGGCTCCCGTACGAGTTCGATTGAAGCTCGGCCGTAGAGAAGTTCGGCCGACTGAAGAAGTTCGGCTAAGACTCGTCTGCTGAAACTCTTTCGTAACTACTGATTGCATTAGACTAAGCATCAGACCGAACTTTGGTGAAAGCGAGATTTATCCCCAATATCATGCTTGATAGGATCAGCTGTTTGCATGGATGTTCTTAATCCCATGCAAAAATGGTACGCTGATCTTCCCAGTTTATCCAGGCTGAGAAAGTGCTGTTGTACGACCATCGGTTTGGCTCTTTGGTGTATCTGCTTTTGTGTAGAATTATCAGTCCCAGCACTTGTTCCAACATTGAAAACATCTTGCATCTAGTTCACGTGCAGCTCGTTTCGCTCATGTTAGAGAAGACGAAGAAGATTGTTATTTTAAAAGATTATATGCAAGGTGGTGTATATATGTTGATTTCCCCTTCAGTTTAGATTAAATAGATGTGACTTGTTCTTCTTCATGTATGATCGAGTTGGCAAACTGGATTGTCAATCAGCGGTTGAGCCCTTCCCCGTCCACAGGAGGTTTTGTGTTTGAATTTTTGCACGTGTTGTGCCCGGTGCTTGGCGTGGGTATTCCTGCCAATTCCACGAATCACTGGTAGCTGTTATTCTCGATGGTCCATTCAGACTTTGATAGAAGTTTGATTGGTATAAGGACGCAACTAGTTTACTAAAAGGGCCATTCTTTGGGAGGGAAAAAAACTTGCATAGAAATGTATACCTTTCTGGGTAAATATTTCCGAGGTAGTATTTAGATGAAAAAATAATTTTCCATATTCTTTTATGCAATGCAAAATGACTTCAGAATCTATTACATGTTCTTTTGCATAAGTTGCTAAGAACTATCCATATGCTCCACGATGCCTTTTGTTATATAAATATTATTACATATAGTAATATTATCATATATTATATTATTTTATAATAATATAATATATTATTATATTATTATAGGATTAGGGATATTATAGGAGCAAAATTAAAATGTTTATTTCTTTTGCTAATAAAAAAATAATTTATCCGTGGACAAATCTTTCCTCTATTCCATGGGAGAGCCTTGCCTATGGAAACAAAACTCAGCAACGTACAAAAATATAAAAATATGGGTAAGTTGGTCTCCGATGGAAAAGTTGATTAACTTTTTTATGATATTTTTTCACCAATAGCATAAAAGATGCGAGCTTTCTTCTAATTATTTCTGTTGAAGAAAATTAGTAGACCATTAGATGTCTTGGTTCGCCAACATAAACACCCAAAGGCTGGAATCATGGTTTCTACGACCCTGTTGTTGTCCTGCAGGAGTATTGGTTTACGTCATTCTCTTTGCAGGTTTGCATTGGGTTGATCCGTTCATGACTTCAATACTCATAGGGCATAACTAACACAATTTCTATGGTTTTAAAAAGCATGGGTGGCTCATGCTTGCATCCACTCTGATATACTCCATTGCGATGTTCGGTTGCTTGACATAAACAGAGACTAGTGTTTCTGGTTCATCGGTGGTGGTTGATGAGCCAATCCATATGGTACAAATCTGTCGTCGATGTTTGGGAAGGAAAAAAGCGTCGATTGTGGCAAATTCTCTAGGTCCAAATAACCGGGATGCGACAACCAGGACTAAAGACCCCAAATTTGAATGGAGTTATGTGTGATGCTTGGTTCGCTGATCTATTGTCAATACTCATTCAAGGTGATCATGGGAAAGAATTTTTACAAGCCTTCAGTGATTGAAAATATAATGAACAACTAATGGGGAATGGAAACTAATCTTTGTTGTTTCGTACCGGAAGGCTAGAAGTAACTTGTTTTGTGGATGAAAGGTCAACCATCAATTTAGATGGTGCAAAAAGGTCCGAGCACCTTTCGATCAGTATATAGCATAAAAAACCTGTACTGGTTCCGAGCGAATGAAGAATTAAAATTCAAAAATTAGCTTCAAGGCGAACTAGCGCCAGTTTCCGGTAGACTCAGGGCAAACTTTACAAAACTGGAAAAATGGATGGAATGGGAGTTAAAAGAGTCCAAAATTTTTTTGAAAAAAATGGTGAAGTGATAGCAAAGCTCCCATAATGTTAGATCTATGACAATTTTTCTGGCCCAAAGATTATGGAAGTAGGGGAAATATTTTGCTCATCGCCAGCGGCGATCGGCTCACGTGCAAGTCCAAATGAAAAAACAAATTAATGAGGCACTATATTTTTTTTTTTTTCGTTTGGATCCAAGTCAATCATCATGGATGGATGGTGAGTACAAAAGCTCACCCATGATAAGCAAAGCATTTTCCTAAAAGTGGTGGCAATAGAATGCCATAGTTTTGGACCGGAATGTGGGTTCAAGAACTTTGAACTAGGGTGCATTTGCAATGCTTTCAATGTCATCCAGATTGTCGTGGCGGTCTTAAGTACTACTTCATATGCAACTTAAATTAGTCATTTTGACAACTTAAAATAATTTGAAACGAAAATTATGTTTACTTAATTCAGCTCAAGTACAAGCCTATGTTATGGTTCTATCTTGTCTCCGAATGTTGTGCTGAACTAAATTGGCTGGAAAATAGCTCGCTTATTTGACAACCCTGCTCTTGGATGCTTTTAAGGTTATATTATTACTATCGCAAAATTTAGCTCTATGATGTCACGTCTCTAATCCAAGATCATGAGTTCAAGGATTATGGCAACTACCATATGCTTTTGAAAAACTCTCTTCATAAATATGCAAGATATTCCAAATATGATATCAATACATCACAGCAGAAATCCTAATAAATTAAATCAATAATTTAATTAACAAAAATTATCCTTAATTCTTTCATAAAATTTCAACGATATTTAAAAAATTTTATTATTAATTAAATTTTAAATAATAATTTTATAAAATATAATAATAAATTTATGTCTAAACTCGATTGATACCATCGACTCTCGTTTTTAAACACACCTCTATAATACCCAAGTTCTTAATTAAGTATCCAAATTTAAAAAATAAAAAAAAATAGGTGATGAGTTTGATAACCCAATAAGTAATGAATATCTTAAATAGATCTTCTAAATATATTCATAAAATATGTTGTTAAAAAATAAATGCCATGAATAACTTAAGAATATATCCCATGCTAATCAATGCAAATCAAATCCTTTTTAAATATTCATATTCATTCATAATCAAAAATCCAATTCGAAATAAAATATATATAACTCATCAGTCTTTGACTATGACTAATGTTTAACCTCCATTGGTAGGATCCCCTGAATACCAACATTTAACTGCCATTGGCAGGCTTCACTAAGTACCAATATTTAACCCTATATTGACGGGCTCAACTGAGTACCAATGTTTAACCCCCATTTGCAGGGCTCATTAAGTACCAACGTTTAACCCTCATTAGCGGGGTCCATTAAGTATCATAGTTAGGTTGAGAGTGCAAATCTGATACGGATCAAAATAATTTTGTAAGAGAATATACATATACATATACATACATACATACATACATACATACATACATACATATATATATATATATATATATATATATATATAATATATATATATATATATATATATATATATATATATATATATATATATATATATATATATATATATATATATATTATATATATATATATATATATGTATGTATGTATGTATGTATGTATGTATGTATGTATGTATGTATGTATATGTATATTCTCTTACAAAATTATATATGTATGTATGTATATGTATATATATATATATATATATATATATATATATATATATATATATATATATATATATATATATATATATATATATATATATATATACATACATATATATATATATGTATGTATGTATGTATATGTATATTCTCTTACAAAATTATATATGTATGTATGTATATGTATATATATATATATGTGTATATATATATGTGTGTGTGTGTGTATTTTCATAATTTCATTCAACATATGCATGTTCTAAAATAAATCAATAACCATAATATTTCAAAAATGTCAAATTTATAAATTACTTTTCGTTCAAAATATAGTCTCATAAATAATGCATAATTCAAGGACTAATTATATACTTTCAAAATAAATTATAAAATATCTTGAAAAGATGGTTCATTACTCACCTCTGCAGAATATTGAACAGACAGATTCAACCAATCTTTAGAGCATCTTTCAGAATCTATTATTAAAAATATATTCTTCTATTAGTCTTTAGGCACAGCTAATAAAGATCTTAAATTCCGACACTCTCGCAAGGCTAGCAAAAATGATAGCATTCAATATCCTGGTCGATCGAATTAAGATAATTTTATCGATCACATCATGATTAGAATAGAAAATAGATGATTCAATAGAAATCAAGGATGATAAAATCTATTAGTGCCCGATAAGAGTCAAAGTAGAGATCAATACACCATTGGCTATTGGGGATCAATTTAATCAAATAGATTTATCAGATTAGGACCACGTAAAATATAATAATTTCATAGAGATCAATAAGGACTGGATCATACGATATTCAATAAAGACTCAAATGGTGTGGGCATATTATTCAAGTGATAAAGCGGTTCAAAACCTTCTACTAGAATCAACTCAGATTCAAAGCAATAGATCAGGTACAAAGAATATCATATGAGAGAGAAATCAACAAGATGGAATAGAACTAATCAAGTGACATTGCTCAACAATTCGATCAAGATGATTTTAATTAAATCATGACTAAATTAGTGCATAAATAAATCAATAAAAATCATAGATAATTGAATCTAATTATAGAGTGGGTGCTGGCATGCTGTCCGACGACTGCAGTTTAGGACTCTCTTTACTAAGATCAAATCAAAATAATTGAAAAAAATCCTTCACTAGCTAATCTTAGAGAGAGACAACTCCATAGAGAAAGAAATGATTCTAGAGAGAGAAAATTTATAGGAAGAGAAAGTAAGACTTTCTAGAAAGAAAGTGAGCATTCAAATTCCAAGAAGCTTGAGAGGGAAGAGAGAAACTCTCTCTTCTCCTTCTTCTTCTTCTTCTTCCTCTCTTTTTCTTATTTTCTTTTTTTTTTTTCTTTTTTTCTTCCCATATTTTTTTCTTTAACAAAATAGGGGAATCTTCTTCCCCTTGTTCCCGATGCAAGGGAGGTGCTACTCCCAGCGGGCAACACCCGTGGTCGGAGGTGTAGGCCATGGTGGCGATAGCTAGTTTGGTATGGTGACCAGCGGCAACTAACGATGATTGAAAAAATCAAGAACAATGCATCAATAAAATATGAGAATTGGAGACTTGACTTTTCAAGAGGAAATTTGGCGATAGCTGGCCAGAGTCCCAACATCCAAGGGCTATGGAAGATGAGGAGAAGGATTTACTTGGTCTTCGACGAAAAGTGATTTGATTTCCAACAGCCGAAGTAAAATTAAGCCATTAGTATACCCAAAAGAAATCAGAAGAAAGGATGGCAAACGACAACAAATCTTCGGTGAGAATGAATCAAGAGGATTGAGTCCTTTAAATAGAGCTTTATGGGAAGAATTAGAGACTGATTTTAACTTATGTTGAGTGGTTTTGGGTCTCCCAATGGAAAGAGAATTCCTTGGGAGTTCTATTTTCTCACCTTTCCCACCTCTCACGGTAATCCCATCTTTCCAATTTCTCATGGTAATTTGTTGCACGTGCTGGCTTATTTTTAGTTTTTTTTGTTTGCTTGCTTTAAGATCCATGCTACTCTTTTAGGTTTGGGAATTAGATTGGAATTGGGGTATTACATTCTTTCCCTAAAAAGAAATTTCATCCTTAAAATATTTCTTGCTCAATTCCTTAAAATTTCTAACTTGGGATTCATAGTTCAAATCTCATCCTCAATTTTTTTAATAATTTAATTCTCGATAGAAATTCATCCTTAAATCATTTCAAAAAAGAAAAGTCAATACGTCAAGAGTTGATCCAAATCGATCCAAATCGGAACCATTTATTTATTAGAATTGAAAACAGCATCTTAATTCTAGATAAGAATATCAATTTTTTCATCAAAAATATCAATTACTCTTGTCTTAATCGATCTATCACAAGATCATAAACAAACATTCGAGTATTATATCTAAGATCAATAATCAATCTCATAGTCTTTCTAAGAGAAAGTGAAGCATAAGATTTAATTCTAGGAGAAAGAAAATTTATCTCTAAATATTCCAAACTCTTTCTAGGAGAAAGTGAGGCATAAGATTTAATTCTAGGAGAAAGAAAATCTATCTCTAAATATTCCAAATTCAAAATCAAGAATAGATGATTCACTCATCCTAAACCTATGATGCTAAAAATTTTCTCGGCATGGTATTTAGAGGGTCTACTTATAAAAATCACATGACAATATCCAATATAATCCAGAATCAAAAATATTATCCTTTCCATTATCAATAAATTTTTCTATAGAAAAAAATCAAATCAAATCATCTATCATAAATTTTTTTTTTTGACTTAAAGAATCATTATTGCTGGTGAGTTCAAAATAATCTAGATCATCATATTTTTGCTGTGCACTCTGATATAAATCATTAAAATTTCTTAGACTTACAAAATAATTGTGGTCAAAATATTACTCTATACTGTTGTTGGAAAAGATCTAAAATCTCAAATTTCAAGTAAACCTAAAGATAAACTTCTGATTCTCAATCCTAATTTTTGTTGGGAGCATAACTATCTTGATTAACCCTTAAGTCCAATATCACATTCAAAACCATCATATACGTTTACTATAATTTAATATGAATTAAATCTTAAATCTCTTATTAATTCATTTAGACAATTCTAAAGCAAATCCTATACATAAAATTAATAAGAAAAACTTTTTGATGCTTTGCCAAGTTATGACTTAAATCAAAATATATAGGTAAAACTGACTCAATCATCTCTTTTAAAGTTTTGTCCATTGAGATCTTTGACATCAAATCAAAATTTTTCCATAACAACCATGCAAGCCTCTTAATATCAAATCTTCATGCAAAACCAGATTTTATCAAGGACTTCAATGATAAGGGTGAAAGTCCAAATCAGATCATAAAATAAAAAATTTAAATTACAGATTCACATATCTCATAATCCTTGAATACATATAAATAAGATTTTTTATCTTGATCCAAATGTAGCAATCAAAGATTTCACTAGTAACCTTAACAACAATGATAGCAAGAGATTTTTCAATCAATTTGTAAACTCAAGCATTGAATTGAAGTTTCATACACAATATATAGTCTCCAATAGACATAAATAAGATCTGTTATTTAGATTTAAAGATGATAATTAAAGATTCCACCAAAATAAATATCTTATAATTTTATAATTATTTCTTCAATAAGAAATAGACTTCTTTGTAATATCTCCAACTATGTGTGTGTGTGTATTTGTTTCTACATGCAAGCTTTATATATGACCCACATTTCAATATAAACTTAAAGAATATTCTAATCAAATATCATAAAAGATCTTCTTAGATTAATCTGAAACAACATTTTATGAATGAATCTTTACTTTGCCACTAAATAATAAATTTTAAAATCAAGAATAATATCACCACATTCACAACTAATGATCAAATTAATAATTATAATAAAATTTCATGATCAATCCTCTTATAATTATTTTATATCAAAATCCATCTAAACATAACATGATCCCAGATTATCCATCACATATATCAAATACTCTAAATCATATTCCTAAATGATCTTTTCACTCACAATCATAAGGTTTAGTTAAAAATCATGAAGACAATTTATACTGCAATTATCATAGATGTATATCTTGATGTTCCTAGTGTTTATTCATCTACACTCAAATCTATATCCGATGTCAAAATATATCCACTTATGCTTTGATACTATATTAATTTTTCTAATACTATGTAAATTATCATGCTTTCAATATGAGATCATGAGTCCATGTGTCACAGTAACCGCCGCATACTCATAAAGAATTCTCTCTACAAGCATACAAGGCATTCTAAATACAATATCAATGTATCATAGTAGAAATCATAATAAATTAAGTCTAAGATTAGACTAACTAAAATCATCTTTAATTCTTTCACAAAATTTCAACGATATTCAAAAGATCTTACATCGATTAAGTCTCAAATAATAATCCAATAAAATTTAATAGTAAGTCTATATTTAAACTCGATTGTTACTATTGACTCTCACTTCTAAACTCACTTCTAATAATACTTAAGTTCATAATTAAGTATCCAAATTTAAAATACAAAAAAAAAGATGATGAGCTTAATAGCTCAGTAAGTAGTAAATATCTCAACTAGACATTCAAAATATATTCATAAAATATAATGTTAAAAAATAAATGTCATGAATAACTTAAGAACATATTTCATATTGCTAATCAATGTAAATCAAATTCTTTTCAAATATTCATATTCATTCATAATTATAAATCTAATTCGAAACAAAATACGTACAGCTCATCAACTTTTAATTATGATTAATTTTTAGCCCCCATTGGCAGGATCCACTAAATACCAACATTTAATCTCCATTGATAGGATCCAGTAAGTACCAATATTTAACCCCCATTGGCGGGTGCATTAAGTACCAACATTTAACCCTCATCGGTGGGGTCCATGAGTACCAACATTTAATCTCCTTTGCCAGGGTTCACTGAGTACCATTATTAGGCTGAGAGCTCAAACCCAATACGTATCAAAGTAGTTTTGTAAGAGAATATATATATATATATATATATATATATATATATATATATATATATATATATATATATATATATATATTATAATTTCATTCCACATAAGTGTATTCCAAAATAAATCAATAACCATAATATTTCAAAAGTCTCAAATTTATAAATTACTTTTCATTCAAAATACAGCCTCATAAATCATGCATAATTCAAAGATTAATTATTTACTTTCAAAATAAATTATAAAATATCTTGAAAAGATGGTTAATTACTTAATTATCTATGTAAAATACTTAACAGATAGATTTAATCAATTCTGAGAGCATCCAAACCTATTATTTAAAATATATTCTTTTATCAGTCTTAAGGCACAGCTAATAAAGATTCTAAATTCTGACACTCTCACAAGGCTAACAAAAGTGGTAACATTCAACATCCTAGTTGATCAAATCAATGATAATTTCATCACATCATGATTAGAATAGAAAATAGATAGTTCAATAGAAATTAAGGGTGATTAAATCTATTAGTACATGATAAGAGTCAAAATGGAAGTCAATGGACTAATTGGCTGTCAAGGATCAATTTGATCAAATAGATTCATCATATCAGGGCTATATAAAATATAATAATTTGATAAAGATCAAGAAGGACTAGATTATGCAATGCTCAATAAAGACTCCGACGATGTGAGCATATTGTTTGACTAATAGAGCAGTTCAAAATTTCCTACTAGAATCAACTCAAATTCAAAGCAACAGATTAGGTTCATTGGTTTCATAAATCACGTAGAGAAGGAATATAAAATAAAAGAGAAATCAACAAAATGGAATAGAGCTAATCAAGTAACATTGCCTGACAATCCAATTAAGATGATCTAATTAAATTATGGTTGAATTAGTGCATAAATAATTTAATAAAAATCATAGATAATCAAATCTAATTGTATTTAGATCTGACCAAGATGGGTGCCGATATGCTATTCAGCAACTGCAAATCAAAACTTTCTTTGCTAATGTCAGATCAGAATCATTAAAAGAAAATTCTTCATTGGCTAATCTTAGAGAGAGAAATAATTTTACAGAGAGAATCTATAGAATGAGAAAATGAAATTTTCTAAAGAGAGAAAGTGGGCATCCAAATTCAGAGAAGGGAGAGAAGAAAGAGAGAGAAATTCTATCTCTTTTTCTTCTTTTTTCTCTCTCTTTTTCTTCTTTTCTTCTTTTTTCCTTTTTCTTTTCTTTTTCCTTTTTCTTTTCTTTTTTTCTTCCTATATATTTTTTTAACGGAATAGAGGAACGTTCTTCCCCTTGTTCCTAATGCAAGGGAGGCTCTCCTCCCAACCAACAACATCCGTGGCTAGAGGAGTAAGCGATGGTGGCGACAGTCAGTTTGGTTCGATGATCGGCGGTGGCCAACGATGCCAACGATAATAGAAAAAATCAAGAATAATGCATCCATAAAATAAAGAAATTAGAGACTTGACTTTTCAAGAGGAAATCCGATGATAGCCGGCTAGAATCCTAACATCCAATGGTTATGGAAGCTAAGGAGAAGGATTTACCTGGTCTTCAATGGAAACTGATTCTATTCTCGATGACTGAAATAAAATTAAGCCATTGGTATACCTAGAAAAAAATTAGAGAAAAGGACAGCAAATGGTGATGAATCTCGGGTGAGAACAAATCAAGGGGATTAAGGCCTTTAAATAGAGTTTTATGGGAAGAATTAGAGACTGATTTTAACTTAATTCTGAGTGGTTTCGGATCTCTCGATCAAAAGAAAACTTCTTCGGGAGTTCTATTTTCTCACCTTTCCTAGCTCTCATGGTAATCCCATCTTTTATAGTTTCTTATGGTAATTCCAGCACGTGCAATGCATGTGTTGGCTTATTTTCATTTTTTTTTCTTTGCTTATTTTAAGATCCATGCCACTCTTTTGGGTTTGGGACTTGGATTGGAGTTGGGGTAATACATATAATCACTTTATAGAGGAACATGGAATTAATCAACTACTTGGTATGACTAAAAGCCTATAATTTGAA
Source organism: Cocos nucifera (assembly GCA_006176705.1). Classification (NCBI taxonomy): domain Eukaryota; kingdom Viridiplantae; phylum Streptophyta; class Magnoliopsida; order Arecales; family Arecaceae; genus Cocos; species Cocos nucifera. The sequence goes on from QRFJ01000055.1 coordinate 272,368, forward strand.
TGACCTGAGTAGGCCATACTAAAGTTTGTTATTCTCTCCCACCTCAAACAAAGATTCTTATGGAAAGATATCTCCGGATGTTCCACATTTTGCTTTTGCTTTTCTTTTCAGCTTTCGTTTTAAAATGAAGAATATTTGTTAGATATAGTTGGTTGTTGACCCAAAGTTTGATTTTGATGATACAAAATACTTAAGTACAAATGATACTCATCATTTGTTCGGATCTCTTAGATGGTCAAAGTGACCCATTAAATCAAGAAAGAAATCTTCTTGAAACAACTAAGTCAAAAGAATTTTAAAGTTAGTTTTCTCAAGTTTTGGCTTAGAGGAATTGACCTCAAGAAGTCAAGAGTTGATCCCTAAACATCCACAAATTCAAATGGAAGAGCCATATTTTTGGAGGTTTCAAATCCCTTAGGATTTAAGAGCCTGCCTAGTACATTAGAGCAGACTAGTACTTTCCAAGAGTTGACCCTAGTTTTCCAAAGGTTGAGCTTTGAATAGTCTTAAGCCAAAGATAAAGAATTTGTAAAATTGATCTTCTGAAAAGTCGACCCTAGATAGGAACAAGTTGACCCTAGGATGACCTTACTGAGAAGATAGAAAGCTTGAAAAAATAGCCCCTCTAAGTATCAATCCCAATACTTCAAGAGTCGACCCATGACAAATGTGAGTCGACCCCAACTCCAACAAGAGTCGACCCCAGAGTGGCCACGAACATAAGATAGAGAATAGCTAAAATCATAGTGTTTCAAGTGTCACCCCGAAAGATAATGAGTTGACCCCTAAAGAAGAAGAGTAAGGATCTATTTGGGGATGCTGTAGCTTTAGCCAAAAAATAATTATTAATAAAAGCTGCATTTTAATGTCAAAAATTGCTTTAGGACAAAGCAATTTTTTTTTGGCTATCAATATTTTAAAACTATTCTAAAGTTGTTGAAATAATTTGATGTATATTTGGTTAACAGACACAAAAGCTGCTTTTGAATGACAAAATAACCAAAAAAAAAAAATCTAAAATGATTCCAAAATTATTTGGATATAAATTTTTTTATTTTATTTTTTCTTATTTTTTTTGTATATTTATTTTAAAGTTATCTACTGTGTTTCTTATTCCTTTTGAAATTATTTTCATGTCATTAGGTGGGGATGAAGATGAGAGGAAATTAATCAAAAAAAAAAGAGATGTGATATGGATGGAGATAAGAAAAGATTAATATAAAGAAAGAAAAAATTCTGATAGACAAGAAAGTTAGACAAAAAGGGGAGAGATGAGAGGAGATTAATAATCTTGGAATCGAAAAAAAGGAACATAGATGGAGATGAGAGAAGATTAATTGGAGATATGGATGGAAATGAGATGAGATTAATCTGAAGAAAGAAAGAGTCCTAATGGATAAGAAAGTCAAATAAAAGAAATGTAGATGGAGATGAGAGGAGATTAATTAGAGATATGAATGGGGATGAAATAAGATTAATTAATCTGAAGAAGGAAAGAGTCTTGATAGATAAGGAAGTGAGAAAAAGGAAAATGCGAGGGTATTGAGAAGGTAACATGTAATTTTTCTTAAAAAAGAATTAACTTTTCATAAATATAATATTTAGCTTGTGGTGCTGCATTCACTAAAAGCAGAAGGAGGTCAGCTTTATATAAACTACATTTTGAGAGATCTTAAACACGATTCAAAATTAGTTTTGGATTATAGCCAAAAATTGAAAATTCTACTTTTATATCTGAAATTGCTTTTGATGAGTACAAATGCACCCTCAAACATGCACTAAATCCCTCTACATTGGACAACCTAATAGTTAGTTTCTCTAGAAGCTTCTAATGGGTAGAAAATAACTAATAGCTAGTTTAGCCCCTCTAATGGTTATTTTGCCTATCATGGTGATAGAAACTTAAAAAAGTTTGATATTAGATAAAAAAATTCACTCTTGATAACAAGATTGGAGATGCATTCTTGAACTAATGGATGATCAGATCTTGAAGTTTCAAGTTCAAATTCTTCGAGGATATATCCTAAGAGAAATTGCTGAAAGTGGCTACGGTTCTGACACTTCTATCATGATTGAATATGATCATTAACTTGAAAGTATGTAGTTCTGACACTCCCATCACTTCTACCCAGGCCTATGATTTTCTTTAGTTGGTTACTACTAATGATTCTTTGACAATAGTGGTAATTTGTCGCTCTACTTTTATAGTTTTTGTATCTCCACATGTTATATATTTCTCTTGGGAGCCATTATCTCTTATTTTCTCAAGATCAAATTTAATGGTAGTGTAAGAGACCAGGGAATTAAACTGACAATAGTGATGCTGGCCATGTAGTGCATCTTCCCTTTAGCTAGAAAGAAGCTGCCTTGTCAGCGAATTAAACTGAAAGATCTTTAGCTGTATTCTGAGCCAATGTACTACATCTATGTTATCTACTTGTTGTCCTTTTTCGTCTGGGTTTTTAGTGAAAAAAAAGAAGAAGAAGATGTTGAGTTGTTCTGGTCCCCTAATGTACCTATCAGTCTCTCCTATTTTATTGGTCTTCATGTCCACCTGTTGGTTTCACCATTTGAAGTGTTGGCTTGGAAACAACTCATCCTTAGGCAGCTCTTTGTTTCATTTTTGCTCATCGAATCCAGTAATCTATAGTGTCAATGCATGTGAATCAGCTAACTTATGGTTTTGTTTCTTTGTCTAGAAGTCAGGTTAATTGGATGTTTGGTTTTATCTTTTGCTAAAATATTATTGAGTAAGAAGCTTCGACGGCATGAAGACCCGATCAAAAGGAGATTGGTCGTGGATACAATTTTTTGCTTAAGGTGTTGCGTTGTCAGACTCCGAGAGTCAAAGCTTAATTAATCCCCTCCAAATACTCTCTAATCTCTTCCGGGTGGAAAATTGGCCCCTAGATTTACCAATATGCGCGCAATAGATTCTTTTGAGGAGATTCTTCTTAGTTGAAACATTTCTAGGTTTGAATTGCTCAGGAAAAATATATACGCTCCTTCTCACTTCTTTTGAAGCCAGATATATGAATGCTTGCTAGATCTTATCGATTGTTTACGATTTGATCGATCTTGATTTAAAAAATATATTTTTGGAGGAATTGAGGGAACTATTGCCTCATCTTTTTTAATCTTAGGATGGTGAACTAAACGTTCCTTCAATCTTGTTGCAAGTGGCATAGGAAGGGTTTTAAAAGCTCGCATTCTTTCTATCTAATGTCTGCCTTAAATCTGAGAAAGACTAGATGACACAGATACATACATGATAGCGAGGGTTTATGCCTCCACTATATTCGGTGCCTAGATAAGTCAGGGGTCATATGGAAGCATGCTATTTCTCTCTGGGAATCAAAGTTGCCAGTCAAAATTAAAAGCTTCTTGTGGTTTTGCCTACTTTATAAGCTCGGTACGAGAGACAATCTTCATAGGTTAAGGATCATATCTTTGTCAAATACCCTTTTATATTGAACATGTGGACTACCATTTGTCAACAATTAGGAGTCACGTGTCCCACGGGTTTTTGCTCTGCTTGGAGAATGAGATCCTTGCATTATTAGGGAACGGATCCTTTGCGGAACTCAAAAAGTAGTGTATGATGGGATGCTATCCATTTTAAGATGGACGGCCATGCGGTGCTCACACATGCACATTAGATACTAAAAAGAAGAGAAAATTTATAAACCCCAGAGGTATTTGGACAGTTTGGACCACCGTTCATTTTAAGATGGTCGACATCCCACCATGCTTATTGCAATCATTTCTTGGGTCTGCTGGAAAGAGAAAATTTCCAAGGTATTCCTTGATAAAGCTTTCTCTGTTGTATCCACTATATTGGAAGGCATTAATTTCTTAAGTGATCGATCGTTGCTATGCCATCACAAAGATCTATCAGACTTATGAAAGTATTTGTGAAGATTAAAAATCTCCCATGCGCATCATCCGGCGAGTGTAGCATTGAATGATGTTGATATCAATCTTAAGGAGGAACAAATGGATGTTGCTAGGATCATGGCTGAGGATTTTGATTGCGTCCTCGTCGTGCTGGACTTCTCCAGAATTGCACCCATCCTTTAAGCTACAGTGTCTCACCAACACGACATCTATATTCGTGTCCATGGTCTCGCACCACTCGCTTATTCCTTATCTCTGAGGTTAGGATCTCTTGTTCTTCATTCAAAATAAGGTTATCCTGTTCCAAGCTTAGCTAGTTCCGATTACATTTTCGCTCTCCGTTTCATTTTGTAAGCCATCACGTATATAATTTTCATTTACTTTAAGGTCTACAAATTAGAAGTAGGTGATTGTTGTGCTTTGATCCAAAATTACTCGAGAACATCGATGGTGAAAGTTTTACTCATGCATATACTTGTGCAATTGTGGGAATGTTGCAATGTAGTTATAGCGGTGAATTTTTATGTTATGCTTTGATATTCAAATGCTTGGTGATAAATTCAGTATCAGATTCTATGGAATGCCATAAATAATAGTCTGGTGGTATCAAGTTAGATACGAGCTGAGTAACATTATTCTTTGCACTCAAATTTGCCGAGAGAAGTTATACCTCTCTTAGGACAAATGTAATGATTTTAAGGTAAGTTGGATTGGCTTTAAACTGTTTTTATGCTAGACGTTGAGATCTATGCTTGGTTTGGTTTGCATGCAAAGTCAGGAGATTCTTATCCCAACTCCTCAAAAATAATAATAATAAAATAAAATAAAATAAAAAATCCATACCTACGTAAAAGCAAAAATCATCTATAATAATACCGGTATCTATTATCTATTATATACATATAAAACAATACTCTATGAAGGAGTATTGTAGACTTGCCAACTCAGCAAGTCAAAATCCTCCCAATATGCTACGTGTCGAGCTCCGACTTTTCTACAAAAACTCCACTCTGACCATCACCTAAGCTTTACTATAATTCGGCCGTTCCAAGCCTCCCACCTAATTCAGACCCCCGCTGGCCATCCTTTCCCCTCGTCCGCTGCTGTCGGAGGATTTCATTTCCGCTACCATCGTGATTCAACCTTGCCTCTCGATTTTTCATCGCTGCAGCAGCCAACTTCCAGCAGCCTGAGCAGCACGGTAGAGTCCTTCAATGGGCCTCGACTATCGGTGATGCTGCTTTTCTTTTTGTTCTTCTTCCACCTCCGATGGTCAGCCAACCTGCCACTGCCATTCCACGTTCTCTTCGGTGATCAGGATTGCCACAGCGATTGCGGCTCCTCCTCCTTCATCATCGATGATAGCGATATTGTCTTCATTTATCGGGATTTGGTGGTCATGCAAATGATACCTGGGCCTCTCCCGCTACTGCAGTGGCCAGTGTCCAAGAACCCGAGTAGCATGGTAGAGTCCTTTAGTGGGCCCCAGCTATCGGTGCCACCGCTCTCCTTCGATTTTTCTTCCACCTTCGATGGCCAACCAACTCGCCGCCACCACCCCACATTCTCTTGGACGATCAGGACTGCCACAACAACTACCGCTCCTCCTCCATCATCGACGACGGCGACATCGCCTCCATCTATTGGCATTTGGTGATCATGCAGACGACGATGGAATGGCACCGCAGTGGGGGTAGCGTGAATGACCGCGACCTGGGCCTCACGCGGCAAGGGGATGGGGGGCGGGGAGACGACGGGAGGAAGGGAAGGGAAGGAAGGAAAAAAAGAAAAAAAATATTTAAAAAGAAAGAAAAAAATATTATTATTTTATTATTAATAATAATTTTAAAATATTATTTTTAAATAATAATAAAATAATATTTTAAAATTAAAAAGAATAATATTTTAAAAATAAAAGTAAGGAAGGGATAAGAGATGAAAATAATATTTTTTAAAAGAATATTAATTTAAAAAAATAAAATATTATAAAAATAATAATATTTTTTAAAATACTAATTTATTATTATTTTAAAAAGATAACATATCATTATCTAATTTTAAAAATAATAATATACTAATTTATTTTTTTAAATAATATTTTTATTATTTTTTTTAAAATAATATATTTCTAGATTTGAATCGATCCATGGAATCAGATTAGATCAAATCTAATAAATTATTTGCAAATAGAGCACGATATTCCATCGATTTGAAAGTCAAAACTCTGCATTTAATAGTCTCCAAAAGTTTACAAAATATTAATGATAAAATATGTCGCTTTTCATTCTTCCTGCCTCTTCTTTTGAATTTCTACCTTCCTCAGTTCGGAGATGGTGGCGGGGGTAACATGGGCAAGCAAGGGGGTGGATGGTGAAATCGAACCCTTCCATCCTCCGAATGAAAGGTAAGTTTGATAGTATCTTTTCTAAATATTTTTTAAATTTTATTATTATTTTTTTATATTTAGTTAGTTTTTTGGATGATATAAAGAATTGAGAATGATGGTGTTCAGAGTATTCGATAGGTAAGGAATCGAGAAAAGATGAGTACTGATCAAAAATTAAAAAAATAATAATAATAATTATAGGAAGAAAAAAGAAAAAAAGAAGAGAAAAAGAAAAGAAAAAAAAAGAAGGAAGAGAAAATTTCTCTCTTTTGTGTCGAAGGTGGCGATATCGACATGGGCATTAGAGGTACGATCGGGATTGATATTTACCAAGAGAGAAGAGGAGCGGTGGTAGAATGGTAGGAGATGGAGTGATCCTGACGGGTACAGAAAAGATATGAGAAGAAATGAAAGGGCAGGGATGCGATTGAAATCGATATTTGTCGAGCAAAGAGAAAGAAAGATGTGTTAGGGCAACAAGGAGGGTGCGGCGGCACCGACGAGCACGTAGAAGATATAAGAATAAAAAAATAAAAAAATATAATTTTATAAAATAATAAAAAAATATAATATATAATAAATAAAATAAAATATTAAAAAATTAAAATATATTTAATATAAATATTTATTATTAATAAAATTTAATAATTATAAACTATAATTATCCATTCTGCGTGTGCGAATCTTCGATTAGTTAGTTTAATTATCAAACCCTCTCATTTCTTTTTTATTAAAAAAAAAATTTCATTTCTTTTTATAAAAAAAAAAGCCTCTCATTTAATCAAATTTTGCAATAAAAATCCTAGGTTTGCATTTAAAATCTCTAACATGTGCGCAATATTATAGATGTGGGGGCTGTATCTTTCACGCGGGTGATGGATTCACTTCTTTCGCGTACATCCACTTATAGATCGTACAATCATAGCTTTATGATCCGTGCAGTCCAGTAGATGAGGGCGATTGGAGTGCTTTGAGAGTTACGTAGGGTGAATGGTCCCCAGAGAACGTCAATCATTATTTCGTCCGAGAGATACAGGCCGAACCCATGTAAGAGGCCTGACATGATACCATCGTGCTCCATTGGAAGATTTCTCACGTCACCAGAGTAGACTCGGAGAGAACCCGGCCGGCAATATGGTTACCGTCGGTCAGCGGTGACCCAGAGCCCGGTAAACTTCCTGGAGAATAAAAATGTCCAATGCGGCCCAAACAAATCACCAACGACTTCTAATGGATTGTCCAAATTGACGTGGTTGAATCCCTTCTTGCCACGTCACTTGGGCAAAAAGTTCCTCATGGCGCAGGTTTCCCTGACCCCACACGTTGCCCATGCGGTTGCGACGACCGGGATCGTCCCATAAAATTAAAAAGTCCTCGCAAAAATTTCTAGGCGTGATTTGCTCTTACATATAATCTACAAGAAGAAGAGTGAACGGCCAGATCTTGCTCACGCAGAGGGATGTTATGCGGTACTTTGGATAGCGAACGCGGTCCCTGACAGGCCGGGTGACGGGATCCAATGCCAGTAGAAAATATACAAAAATAAAAACCGCGTCAGGCTAGAGGCGACGGAGTCATCATCCCCACGCACCCTTCTCGACTGCCCCGTATAAGTAACCCCTAAATTCTCCTCTGCAAGATTCTTTTCCTATTTTTTTTCCTTCGATCTTTCTTGGAGATTAGGGCTTTGGAGAGAGAGCAGCTCCGATGTCGGTGAGTACTGCTGCTTATTTTCTCTCATCAGCTTCGGATTTCTTCTTCTTTCTTTCGATATGGATTGGGTTTTTTGATTTGAGGTTTGGATTCTGTGGCGGTACGATCTGCTGCTGATGTTCCGGCTTTAGGAGATTTTTGTTCCATTTATGGGTTCCTTTTAATCATGAAAGTTGGGAGTCAGCTTGGATCTGTTGGATTTTATTTTGATTTCTGAGCTCTCTAGTAGCTAGCCCTATGTAGAAAAGTAATAACAGTAACAGTAGAATTCGTTCTGGTTGTGAAGAATAGAGAGAATCAATTTAATTGATGATGAATGGTAATCAATTTGTTTGCGGTGTATGGTTGTAGAATCATGGGCAACATTTGAGCGTAAATGCCTCAGCTAGTTTGGCTGGTATGATTGATTAGCTTCGCATGCTTGGAATTTTGTTATGCCTTAGTTCTTGCTGATCAAAATCAATCCTTATAGACCTGATCGAATTCCATTTGACTATTGTTCGTCAAACTTTGACTCATTGTGACTGATTTTCATTTAAGCATTCATATTGTCAGAAATCTTAGATCGACTAATTCTTGATTCTTTGCTTTGTCTATGAAGTCAATGAGATGAAATACAATTTCTTTTATTTTTTTAAAATGAATGAATGCTGCATTCTTTTATTATTCTTTCCTTTCTCTCGATATAGAGATTAGTTCTCATGCAGTTGAAGGACTTGATTATTGAAGTGGTTGTTATCCAATCTTTGCCAAATATTGTCAATTATCTTAGTTGCAAAAACCCTGGACCAGGGATATTCACTACATGATTCAGTAGTTGAAGGACAATCTATAACAAATATTCTCTGGACCTGCAATGAAACATTTTATGTCTTGAATGATTGAACAATGTTATTTCAAAATTTGAACTTTAGTTAGGAAAATATAATGTGGCAAATCTTGCATATGACCCGTTAATTATCACTAGACTACCTGAATATTTTTGAAGTATGTTCTTTCAAATACATGATCAGAACTTCTAGCTTTCATTCTGAAAACTACCGATCAGGTCTATTAAAATACATCGTGAGTTGAAGGAAAGGAACCTTATCAAAGTTGATGCTGCAGATTAAGAGAGATTGAACAATGGTACAACCTTGAAGTACCCCTGATAGCAACACTCTGCCTTAATCAAATGGATCTGTCTCATCCAGAAGACTAGAACAGAATGAGTTTAAATCTATGGATGACTGTACTAATAGTGTCTTATGTTTCCTTAAAGCCCGATTTGGTTCCTGAATAAACCTGAATTAAGTACACTTTGTTAGCATTATTCAGGTTTATTCAGCCAAGCAACTGTTTGGCACTTGGGTAAAAAACCTCTGATAGTGATGTGTACTTTGGGATTTCCGAAAAAAATGAAAAGGACCTCTTTGGTGCTTATTCAGCTTTAGCGAGGAGCAAGCACTATTTTTGGTGATTCTTTTTTGGCTTTTTTCACTCTATATTTTATGGGGATTTATAATTTCAATCCTTTGTATTTACAAGAAAAAATTCATCAGCTTTGGATCATTTGTTTTCTTTATTTTTTTTGTTTTGAAGTAATGAATAAGATTTTTCTTTTCTGGCAATTTTCTTCTTTGTCAGAAAAGCAAACATATGACATAGTAGTAATACAAAAATTTACCTATCATAAATTTTGATGATATATATATATATATATATATTTGTTGACAACCAGATGCTTATTGCTTTACATGGGTTTGGTTTATTTGACTTAAGCATGTAGCTTTTCCATCATAGTCCGTAAGCTCTAATTTCCCCTTCTTTGCAATAGGCATTTCTTGCTGCTTGTGCACAACCAGGAAAACACCAGTTCTCACTTCACAGTGGAAAAGTTGTGGACCTTTTGCATGAATTCCTTCATTGCTAACCTCTTTTATCCCTACTTTAGTTCTTTACTTGTATTGATTCTTGAGATTCTCATGTCTTATATCCTCATTTTGTTTTCCAACACTTTTAATTTATTCCAGATGGGTAATCTGATTATTATCTTCAGAATACGGGCTATTGATCCTCTGGCATGTGGTGATAACATAGCATCACAAGCATTTCTTGTCTTGTCACCCTTAACTTTTTTATTGCTGGACAAAACGAACGGAATAAAGGAAAAGTCAACTGCATTTCAGAGCATCCACTTAGGTGCTAATTATTTGATCAACTGCATCTATTTCTTAATTTTTTAAAATTTCTCCCAGAGCAAGTGTGTGCTGTAGCATTTTTTTACCCCTTCTAGTAATATTTATTGCAAGTTTGTGCATAGGTTATCAAAAGTTATATGCATCAAAGTTATTTTTCCTCGTATATGTGTTACTCTACTGTCAGAGTGCTGGAGCTGCTTGTTGTTAATTTGTTTGTCAGTTCTCGTAGACAGTTATATATTATAAATCTCCATTGACAACAGTAGTTTGTAAATCAAGTTTACACAAGCTGATATATGAATATATAACCATATATGTTAACAGCATTTGCTAGAAGGTTTTTCATATTTTGCTACTGCTGAACTTAGATGAAAAAAATTCTGATTGCAATTGTTAGCTTTGGCATGGCAGGTAAGGACTGTCAAAGTCAGCAATGTTTCCCTGAGTGCATCCGAGCAGGATGTCAAGGAGTTCTTTTCCTTTTCTGGAGACATTGAATATGTTGAGATGCATAGGTTCATGTTTACAATTTATCACTATAGCTTTGTTTCTGATGTCATTTAGTTTTTCTGCACCTAAACTTTAGTTTTTCTCTCTTAACAGTGGGGATGAATGGTCACAAATTGCATACGTCACTTTCAAAGATTCCCAGGGAGCAGAGACTGCACTACTTCTGTCGGTGAATTAACTTCTCAAGGCTATATTCTTTTCATTTCATTACATGCCATTCATATGCTTAATTCCATTTTTTTATGAAGTTATCGCTATGAAGCCATTTATTTTTTCCCCTCATATGCTTACTTTTTTGTCAACTTTTCTCTTGGATTTTAGCTGCTATATTGCTTTACATATTGGAGGCTTCTCATACATTGAGGAGAGTTTGGGGTGTTGTTCCAATTGCTTGAATTTGCATTGCTATGAAAACGGGTTTTTTTTCTATCTTTTCTTTGGGGAAAAATGCAAGATGTTAAGCAACATACAGAAAGAGAGTGGTGGTTTTGAAGTCAATCAGCATGCTTGTGTTACTCAAAGAACACATATTGATCTTGATTTGATATTTGTGATAATTTGTTTCTGTTCTAAAATCACTTTTATTGGTGGTACAGGGTGCGACAATAGTTGATCTGTCTGTGATCATTACACCAGCTCCAGATTACCAATTACCTTCTATCGCTTCAGCTCCACCACTGGTAAACTGCATGATTTTTGTTTATAAAACCTGTTTTCCCATAGTCCCCTGCTTAAAGCTTCTTAACGTGTTTAACAAAGTCTTTTTGCAAATTCTCAGTCTAAAGATGCTAAAGCCCCTGGTGGTTCTGGATCTGCTGTTCACAAGGCTGAAGATGTTGTCACCAGCATGCTTGCCAAGGGTTTTATCTTAGGCAAAGATGCTGTCAACAAAGCAAAATCATTCGATGAGAAACACCAACTCACATCCACAGCCAGTGCCAAGGTTGTGTCTTTTGACAAGAAGATTGGTCTTAGCGAGAAGATCGGCATGGGCACCTCGGCCGTCAATGAAAAGGTCAAGGAAATGGATCAGAAATTTCAGGTCTCTGGGAAGACTAAATCAGCCTTTGCTGCTGCCGAGCAGAAAGTTAGCAGTGCCGGTTCGGCAATCATGAAGAACAGGTATGTATTCACTGGGGCTTCATGGGTGACTGGTGCCTTCAATAAGGTTGCCAAGGCTGCAAGCGATGTCGGGTCAAAGACAAAAGATAAAGTTGTAGAGCAAGAGCAAAAGAAGGGACTGGAGGGTTAGTTCCCCCAGGTTCATCTCTCCGAGACTCAGTGAGTATTCTTCCAAGCCTGCTTCTGCCTAAGGACTGATGCTTTAATGGTTAGAAGTTCTGTAGAACATATATGTTGTCTCGTTTACATGATTTCCTTGCTGTTGTGATAAATGTAGAATAGAAATATACTATACCTTGATATTTTTTTGCTAGTGTAATTGATCACATATGTGTGAGAGTTTTGTGCGTCTGTGCTTTATGTACCAATCAACACTGCTTTCTTGGTTACCGTTCAAGTTTTCCTTTTTTTCTTCTCTCTCTCTCTCTCTCTCTCTCTGAGTTCATCAAACGGGATTGCAGCTTAGGAGATGGCTGCTATTGTTATGTTCATAAAAACCGTGCAACCTGGTCTTCTCGAAATGACTACTGCCATGGATTCTCTGGTGTAGGGTGTTGGCAGTGTTCATATCGTTAGCTAGAATTGCCTGGCCAACCATTTGAGTATTATCTTAAAGAGTAGCAGCAGTGTTTTGATTGATGGCTTCACCACGCGATGATGGTGGTGGTGATGGGTCGGTTAAATTCGACTCGAATCGGGTTGGAAAATGTAAATCCATGCACATAGTATTTGAAGCTACAGCTTTGCAATTGATGCCTCCAGTCGATTGGGTTGGACATGTAAACCCACGCCTACACAATGCATACTCGTAGGAAAATATTAAATTTTCATTTTGATATATCAGTTTGATGAGACTATCAATCTCTCTGTCATAAAATGTATAAGTTAAACATCATTAAAATGCATGATTTTTTATTTTTAAGTAATTTTAGCAATATAGATCATCGCCAAAGATGTTGGTGTTTGATTTGGATGTCTTATTATCGATTTTGGATTGGAATGAGTAGTTTTTCTCTCCCCCCCTCCCTCTCTCTCTCTCTCTATATATATATATATATATATATATAGAGAGAGAGAGAGAGAGAGATACGCGTGTGTAGACTAAATCTATGTATTGAGAAAATATTTATCTATGTAGTAGGTAGGCCTAGCTGATAATATGGATCTCATCTTGTACCATGCCAATCCTTGACTACCACATTAGCCTAATAAATTAAACAGTCATTTGAAAGACAATCTACTCTAAAAGTAAAATTATGTTTAAAATATAAAATTGTTAAAAAAAAAAAATAGAGAGAGAGAGAGATAGCTAAGGAAAGAGAATCTACTCATAGTAACAAAATAGAGAAAGTATAAAAGAAGTCTAATAATGATACCATAAGTAGATGTATCTTTCATGCCTTCTTAAAGCTAACTATATTATTGCTCTCTTTTAGCCAGCAATAACTAGGGCTACAAATGGATTAGATCGACCTAATATCCGATCCGATCTTGACCTGACTAGATCCAACACCATCCTTATGTGAAGAAGGGCATCTTAGGGCGGGTTTTAAAATTGGATTTGATCTAAACTATAGGTTGGGTTAGGTTTTGTATTTTGAAACCCAACCCAATCAAGCTCCTATATAATCTAGGTCTAATTTGGGTCAACAATAAATAGGCTTAATGCAACATGAGTCTTATTCTGCTCGAGTAGAGTCTGAATTATATAAACTTGCCCCTTCACTTTTGATATCTTTCCAAATCCATTGAATGAATTTTATTTAAACTAATTCATCATTTTTCATCTCAATAACTATGTCTTTAATCATCTATTCTTTACTTAATTATATGTGAACATTCATATTTCTTTATTTATTTTGGTGGATTCTTATATATATATATCTTAATTTATAAATTTGAGAATGATCAATTATTTTGATGAAATTAAAATTTTTGAATGGAAATTCAAGTTTAAGTTACCTCTTTTATTTTTGTATTACTTATTAGTTATTATATTTTGATTATAGCAAAATAGCTAGATGTTTGATCCAAACTATAAACCCGGTCTTACCTACCCCCAATATTTTAGGTTACATTTAGGTCATGCTTGATGCTACGCATCTTGGATGATCCTAAAATTCTTTACATCAACCCAACTTGATTAGCTAATAGTTTAGGTTTGGTTAAATTCATGACCAAACATAAAATTGGATCGAGTTGAGGTCAAGCATGCCCTCATCGATCCTCTTGTAGCCCTAACAATAATTGTAGGAAAAAGGTTTAACCATATCCCTTCAGTCTATCACAATTGATTTGATTATGCTAATTGCTTTGCTTGGTTGTAGTTCGTAAACTTCTCTATTCCGCCATCCCAACCTAATCTGTCTCTCTAAGATTAGATTACGATGGGTTCTTTCTTTCTATGAGCGTGACTCTCTCCACTCTTGGAACATAGGCTTAAGCTTACCAAATTGACTCTTAATGGAACAAAGACATTGATTTAGATGGCTTCCCTCTTTATCTTCTTCATCATTTTTGGTATTTCTTAAAGGATATTTTTTGACCATCTTCAAATCGCTTGAGCATACATCTCTAGAACTTGACTATCTCAACAATTTTTAAATTACATTATCGATAAAAAAAAGGGAAGCTACCAAACAATCATCAAACTTAAGGCTAAGTTGGCCTTCTTAGTGGACCCTTCAAGATCTTCACCAAAGTTTTTTTTTGTTTTAATAGTACCAGCCACGGACCACTCCGGCCATCCATCGCATCCAGGGGAAAACTTGAGAAGCCACAACTTCCATTTCAGGTAGAAGTTAATGAGAGGCAACGTTCATATAAGGGTCAAGATCCAACTTTTGTATAACTATAATAATAATAATTTTCTTTTTATTTTGAAGATATTAGTTTCAAATAGGAGAGAAATCCAGCCTAGGTTCTAAAAGGATAGACCTTGCTAGCATTAGTAGAGGCAGACTCGTAAACATGGATTGGAAAAACAAACCGGAACCTTATCCCACATTCCTCCTAATCCTTGTTTCAATTAAATGTGGAATCATCGTTGGATTTGAATAATGTAACCTCAGTAGCATAAAACGGAGAACCTGTTCAGCATTTTTACCCATCCCTAACGAAAGACAAGGTGATTCAGAATCTTACTTCTATAATCATCTTAATTTTCTTTTATGCTCATGAAAAATCTGAGTTGAGCACAAATTTTTTCTTCTCCTAGATGGGATCGGGTTTACCGTTAGAGAACGACCCCACAACTTGGAACTTGAGTTGTGGATCATTTAAATCGTAGATATCAATTGGATTAACATATGAATTTTTCATTTCCCACGAATGGTATAGAGGATGCTTAAACACGAATTGTATAGAGTTATAAAAGGAGTCCATGGTACTTCAAGGTGTTTATTCGAGTTTTCTATAGGGAGGACTCTGGTACTCCAAGACATATTCACAACCATGAGAAAGATCGGGCATCGCATCCATACGGTTACTGAGGTGGATGGTGACTTTGTAGAATTTCTCCTTCCTTGCATTGACGCCTACTAAATGGTCAACGCCGGCAATCCGTAGAGGTGCGAACCAAGTGCCCAAATTTCTAAGTTGTCTTTGGACTCACCTGATAGGACTTTGGAGGACGATAAATTTTTACCGTCAACCTCCATATCCTGGGCCATATCCTTAATGGTGAGTATGATGGTTTGATAGGTCTAGATGCAACTTAGATCAACCCGTCTAACATGAAAACCATCAAAATGATCTAGTATCCATATTAAAACAGGGACGCGCATTAAAGATAGGTGCATTGCCATGGACGTTACATGCGATAATCTATCCCACATGTTCATCGCCGGAGGAAATTGCCTGGAGACTTTCGGGGATTCCATTGAGATGAGCTGCCAACCGAAAAGGTCGGTCGTGGTGGGATGTTGGGTCAAATTCGAGGTCGGTCGAATCCATCCAAGATTATCCATTTTGAGGGTTGATCATCATCTGATGCTAGGGGTTAACTTGGTTTCGACAATTCCATCTCTTCTTTAGTAATGTAATCCCGATGTTGAGCTCCTTAGTTACTTGCTTAATGGGCATATATTAGTATCGGGACACCTCCTCATCCAAGAGCCGAGTTGAGCTAGGTGAGAGCAGGTTCGCACCTCCAACACTTAACCACCACCTCTAAGCCTAAAATGACTTGGCGACTCCGAACGAAAAGAGCAGTTGATTGACGAGGCCACTCTTGAGTCACTGAAAAAATTTCTATAGTGAGATTCTACTTGGTGGAAGTCCGTAGCTCTATATTTAATATCGTACCTTAGAGATCATGCAAAAGATTATGAATCTAAGATTATTACAACATTTTGGGTGTGATGTCATACTTACGAGGCATGAGAATGAAGGCAGCATACTGAAATAATTTGAGATGATTTGATCTGAGGATTGCCAGGATAATGCCTTGACTTATCATGGATCGACATATGGCAAAATCTAGTCCGTTGATCATCCTGACGCATAGATTGGGCCATTGATTCTCCACTGCTGTCGAGTGGCACGTCCCCATGGTTAATGTAGATAGATGCAGTCATTTCAGCAGTCGATATGTGCCAAGATACTAAGATCGGTGCGTTGAACCATCGTGCCAATCTCAACTGTCTATGAGAGTATAAATAGACCTTCTCCCTCATTTATCTTTCTATTTTCATATTCAAATTTTCCTGTTTCACTACTGCTACTACTAGAGTATCCTTCGCTATTGCTCACGTCACCATCTTCATCGGCTCCAACACTATGTTGGACCAACCGAAGTCCGAATGGTCCTTTTCTCCTCTTCTTTTTTTTGATAATTTTCTTTGGTTTTCCCCTTGTTTTCTTGATTTTTCTTTTACTTTTCCTCTCAATCCTTCCTTCTTGCATTTTCCATCCCTTTTCTTTTGATTTTTATCCTTTTCTTTGATCTCCATGGCTTCTAACGGTAGTGAGACTAAAGACGAAAGTCATTAGAGCCGGGGTTCTCGGTCGTCCCCTCCTTGAGTTAGGTTCAAGGTCATACTTTAGGCCATTATCATTGTTGAAAAATGTAATTATATATAAATTAATCATTAATAAAAGTTATTTGGTATATTTCGTCATAAGTTAGTACATCTTCAATATCTAACTCCTATATTATGATGAAAGTTCTAAGAACTACTTCTAAAATGATAAAGAAGAATTTATCATGAGGTTCTTAAACATATTCGCGATCAATCGATACATTATTAATAAGGACGATAAATGTATCAAGTGTAGGTTATTGTATGCCATATAGATTGATTGTCCTCTTAATCAAGAAGTGTGGTAATACTGGTACGGCATGCAGATGAGATGTAAGAGTATATCTGCACTAAATGTGTCTAATTTCGGAACACTCTACTATCAAGAGTGTATCCATAGGGATATGGATATAAGTATCTCTCCGAACTGAGATCATTATGGTGACTTACAAGCAACTCACTGTACTTTAGTGCTGGACTATCTGAATTTTTAATTCAATGATGAAAGATTTTTAGGTGCAGTCATGTACTTATTAAGTTAGTGCATGAGTTAAGATGTGATTGACCACTCTAAGTTATTAGAGAGAATATCTCAGTATGTTCCAATTTAGCAAAATCTTGGTCAGGATAGTTCTTATGAGGAGTCACAGAATTGACTAGGTTGAGATACAATAAGGATATACTGATCAAGAGTTGATAGTTTAAACTCTGAAGTCTTTCTGAGCATTAAGGGCCAAAGCAATGAATTATATGATAACCATATGCCAGTAGGTTCTGAGTGTTGTTTTGATATATTCGACTCTATTCGAACATCGGGTATCATTGCTAGATGGTCACTTTAACAAAATGAGCCACAAACTGATGGCTTATCTGATCAAAAAAGAAGATAGTATTCGGCTTGAGAGCCGAGTATCGATTTTTGATGGCTCCCTTCAGAATGGATGGGAAGGCTCAATAGAGAATGGCATCTGATGCGCCATGGAGCAGCATCATCGTCTGGAAGGCCTTCAGATGATCAATGGGATCGGAGGTCCTATCGTAGCTCTCGAATTGAGGGAGCTTGAAGTTTGGCAAGATCAGTTCCTGCATGATGCATTGAGAGAAAGGAGGATCGGTATAGATATTACTACCATGAGAGGGAGGAGCATGGCGGAGTTTCTCGATCCATCGGTTTATCTCTTGTAGTTTCGATCCAGATCCTCATAGTCATAAATTTCTAAAATCTTTTGGCTGAACAGGAGTAAAGTTCCCACAGGAGTAGAGTCATGATCAGAGCAAGAGCTCTCGGCTCTTTGCTTTCCCTTTTTGGAGGTCACCGACTGGCTAGCCCAAGTCGGCCATCTTCAGACTAGATCATGGGGCTCTGGAGAAGCATGCTTCGATCGAATTGACATCGGAGCCTACCGCTGCATGGCCTGCACCGCCTCCATGAGACCGCGAACCTGCTGACTAGCAGGTTGAACTACTCGCATCCATCATGGCTGTATGTAGAGCTTGAGTTGCCAGAGCTGAAGCAAAAGCGGATAAATCTGGATGAAATTTGGATGCAGAGGTCATTGACCATCGGGTTGAAGCTTTCCTGGGAGGCTTTTTTTTTTTGTCAGAAAGGACTTTAGAGAAAAAGAAGAGAGATCGCTGTTGAGCACTCCTTTAAGAACAAGGAAACCTTAGGAATAGAGGTCCCTTTCTCTAGTGCCAACCATGTTGGTGCAAAATCTAGTCATCTACAGAGAAGCGCCAGAGTCGAAGAAGAAGAGATCACCGTCGGTGACTTGCAAAACAAGTCTCGTCCAGAGCCTAGGGGGTGGCTTCGGCAAGACTCTCCGACGATCAAGTCAGCTCTTTTGGCCAACAGAAATGAAGTACTCAATCGAGAGAGTTGCAGAGTATTGAGAAGAAGAAGAGAGCCTAGAGAAAACATATCTGGAGGATCCTTTTCATAGACGGAGCCTATAACAAATTGATAGTGACAGCCGTAACTGTCGGATAGTGAGCCGCTCGGGGCCACGTAGAGTTTGTTATGGAGGATAGTGTTTGTTATCGTAAGGTGCCAGTCCGTTTGAGATTTGATAGTCAAAGTTCGGAGGAGTAGGCGTTGGTTGGTGATGACCTTTGAGCTATATCAATTCTAGAGGAGTTCGAACTCCTCTAAGGTAGTTCGGGTGTGGATCGGTTCATATCATGTCCGAGATCGAATTTGTGTAGGAGAGGAGACTCTTCTGGAATTAGTAAGTAGATCTGCTGGAGAGATCTACGCGCAGCTCTTTTGGAGGAAAAAATCGAGGAAGAATTCGCCTGATGAACCCAACTACTGGGGAGAATTCTGGAAGGAGTTCGCATGTTGGAGGAGTATGGAAGGAATTCGCCTATTGGGGGAGTCCGGAAGGAGTTCGCTTGTTAGAAAAATCCGAAAAAAGTTCGCCTGTTAGAGTCCAGAAGAAGTTCGACTGCTAGAGGAGTTCTCCCATTGGAGGAAGATTGGCCGAACGGGATGCGCAAGTGCTGGAGACTTGGCCGGTTCTCTGGGGCGGTATTGACTGTTCAAGTTTGCCTAGAGAAGGAATTCACGACATCTTATCGAATCCAAAATCAGTCTTTCCGATCAATCAGATTCTCTGGCTAGGTTGGCCATTTTAGAATGATTCAGGGCTTGAATATTCCTGCGGGTTGAGGTTCAGTTTCTATAACTACAATCAAACGAAACTGATTTAATCGGAATCTTAGCCAAACTTTGGTAGGCATGAATTTATCCCCAACATATTTGATCTGTGCTTGGCATGCAAGTAAATAGGTAATGCGATTAGATAAAACAGATGCACAAAGTAAAAATCAAGTCCCCAACCATGAACCAAGTCATTCTGCCGCAACAAAGCATGGAATTTAAGTCATCATCAAACGAAGAAATATAGCAATCAACTTGTGAGTGGTGAAGATGGTCGACTTCGCCTGAATCATATGCCATACACATCGCCATGCATCCCGAGAGAACACGGTTGCCAACAAATCTGGGCAAGAGATCAAAAAAAAGATGCTTTTTGAAAGCTAGGACACAAATAGGATGTTTGCAAGATCCATATTTTCTTTAGATCAATAAAGAGGCTTGCTGGATTTTGCCATAATTATATGTTTCCATCATGTGCATAAACAAGTTGGATACATAACAAATTGGATAAATCAGAAAGTTTACTTTTTCCAAAAGAATCTAGCCTCTACCATAAACAATATAAAAATAACTACATGCTTAGAGTTTAAATATAAATATATAATTTTATCAAAAAAAATAGTTACATAATTTATTATTAAAAAGGATCATAATTCTGTATGCTAAAATCTATCCGTGTTACATAGTGCATCAATTTTCATATTCACATCCGAGTTTGAAACTATAACTTCAAAAAATTATTCCTCTACGATAGAATATATTAGTGCATGCATGAGGTAGAATTGGTAACATTCCATTGAACTTGTGGACAGATCACACCAAGATAAGTTCAATTACGAGAAAAATCAAAATTTGAACCGCAGCAACCAAAATCATAATATGTGAAGGTCATTTTTCTATACATCAAATTTTTCAAAATCTATAGGATCAAATAATAAAATATAATGCTTTAATTTGATTTTTGAATCGGAAGAATCCAAATCTTTTGAACGTTCTCCGAATTCTTAATCTGCAAAGCATGCAATCTAACTCAGCGCTCCAGCTCTATCAATACAATTCATTTTGGGATAATTTGATAATTTAAGAAGAATTAATTTTTTAAATGCATATTTTTTGGTACATATTTACATGTTCATTTGTAATATCCAATACCGTATTTGATGAGACCAAATTTATCCTCAAATTATCAGATTCACAAACATATACCATACAGTTGGATTATATGGATCTGGTTAGAATCCACAAGAAACGAAGATGAACCAACCAAGTTTTAAAGTACCAGTACCTCATGACTATGGTACAGAACAATAATGTACGGTGCCATACCAGCGCAAATATGCGTCAGCATGCAGGGCTCACCGGTATGGCTGGGATGGATTGGCATGCACCGGTAATTAGACTCTTGGAATCAATAAATGTAGGAGAAACAAAATTTAGATTTCATACGCGGCGCACGGTGGCAAATGGGGGTCAGCGCACCGGCCTGGTTTCCCATTGGTTTCCCTGCAAGCGTAACGAGACAATGACATATGTAAAATAATAATAAAAGAAAAGATTGATTCGTCGCCTAAACAGAGTCAATTGGTGGCATTAAGGGAAGGTATAATTAAGGTAAGCAAACTCATGTACACATGAAGTGCTACAAAGCTCACCTGTGAAATCATATTATTGATTATAATTAATATGACTAAAAATTTATTGATTACTTTCTAACTAAATTATCTTAATTATATAATTAAATAATTATCTTATTCTGCATAATTAACTTGCTACTTTTCTATAGCTTAGAATTATCTATTGTCCTAAAAATTAATTTGATTTCTTGCTTTACCTGTAGATTACCTAGTTATCTTTTAATTTTAGTATTATTTACTATCCAATTTATTAGATTCTCTAAATCAGTTTAATAAAACCTAATATAAGTAATCTAATTAACTTAATTAAAATTTATCTTTTCTTTTTTTTACTTTAAATAACTTATTTAAAATTTATCTTTTCTTTTTTTGCTTTAAATAACCTAATATAGAAAGAAAATAAATACACCTCATAACACTTAATTAATATAAAAAAATTAATTAACTCTTAAAAGAACTTAACATTGTTTGGATACTTTGTTTTATTTATATTGTATATCCATAATAAACTTTAAAGGCACAACTTATTAAATAAGATAAGATAGGTATTTCATCATCCTTTCTTAACCCACAAAGCACCATCCTTTATATTGCATTAACCTAAGTCTTTAATCTAAAATCAATTAGATATTGGCCTTAGGATATTCGAGTTCAATAGGATAAGAAAATCTTAGAGTTGTACCAGGTTTGGATTGGTTAATTGCTTGGTGTCTAAGGCAAGTGGTTTAAGAAGATGATTTTCAATTGATTTCATTGTTTAACCAGGCAAATTCAGTTGGTGTCTAAGAAAAATAACAAGCAGAGAACCTTCTACATGTTACACTCACCTGGCCGAGTCAGTTAGTTAGTTTTGGACTTGTAGTGCTCAAAGATGATCTTAACAATTAGGAGTTATTTAGATCTAGGTTAACCCTAGGATAGAGAGTCCATGCTTATTTAACTTGATTATAATTAATAATAAATACTAAACTAATTCTTCGCATCTATCATCCTTAGATCTAGGATCCTCTAGACTCTTATCTTTAAAATTTTCTCTCTTTATTTTTTTTATTTTTTATAATAAAATATAATAAAATAAATAATAATTAAAAGAGGATTGCTCTGATCTAGAATTCTTGATTGCACATATTTGAATAATCAGAACAATCTGAGATGGATCTAGAGAGAAGATTGGATGAGTTATCTCATAAAATAGATCATCTAATAGCCATTAGACACTCTTTGAATCCATCTTTTCTTCCTACATAATAAGTTTGTGCCATATATTTGAGCCCTACTCACTTTGTGAGTGAATGTCCATACCAATTTTCTAGGTATATGTATGAGCAAGATTTTCAAGATCAAATTCAAATGGCTTATAAATCAGATATTGATCCAAAGATTGATTTTGATGATGACAAAGAGTTTTGAGTATAAGTTATAGAATCTAACTATGCTCATGAGGATGTACAGTTTCAAAATTTTAAGTGCTCATAATTTTTTAAATATTTTTTAATATTTTAAATTAAGTCAAAAAGATAAATCTAGTCTATAAATCAATTTAGAGAAGAAAGGATCACAAACAGTCTTCGACATGCATGGCATGCAAACTAGGTCGATCCAATCCAAAACTGAGCCGACCTAGTCTTAGTGAAAATAGAAGACATAAAGCATAGAAAGTAATATTTTCAATACCCAAGGGACTGAGCCAACCAGCTATAAACTGAGCCAACCCAGTGGGACTGAGCTGACCCAATCTGAAACTGAGCCGGTCCAGTGCCTATAGTGGCTATTTTTCAGAACTACAGCTTTTTCATCTCACAATCTTTCCAACAGCTATTTTCTCTTCTCCAATGGCTAGATCACTTTCAGAAGTCTATGTTAGTGACTTGTAATATTAAAAAATCTCTGAAATATATAAGAAAATACTTGGAGCATTAAAAATAAGCTTTGGAGAGTATATTGAGTATTATTTGAGAAAGTTAAGGAGTGAGCTGAAAAGAAGAGAGAAAAAATTATTTTTCAGAGTGATCCTTTATCCTTCCACTATAAAACATCCTCAAGCAAGTGAGGGCAAGAGTGAAGAGAATCAAGGAGCCTCACAATCTCTCATTCATTCAAGGAGAAGAAATCAACCTTACAAGCAAAGCAACTTAGATTATCTTCTCTTGTGCTTCAAAAAAGTATATTTTAAATTATAATTTTATATTTTATTTTAAATTTCTTGGGATGAGAAACTTGGGTTGATCCAAGTCTTGAGTTGGATGTTGTATTGGTTTGATTGGTGAGCCAAGGATAAAATCAATCGGGATTGATTGTTAGCTCAGAGAAAAATAATCATTTATGAAATTTTGGTTAGTGATCCGAGAAAAATCAACTAGGTTGATTATGAGTCCAGAAAATAATCGTGTATGATTTTGATTGATGAGCCAGAGAAAACCAACTGAATTTGATGGTGAGCCCAAAAAATAATCGGACTATAATTCTTATTAAGAATTATAGTTGAATTCCCAAGGGGTATACTTGGGGAGTGGACGTAGGTGCTAAGTTTGGCATCGAACCATTATAAAATTTATGTATTTATGATTGTATGCTTTTGCTCTATTACTTTTATTCACTGCACATCTTATAGCTAGTTTCATCTTAACACTTAATTAGTTTGAATTGCTCATATCTTAGCTTAAAATTTAAGCTACCCAATTCACCTTCTCTCTTAGGTAGCCATCCTTGGGTAATAAATGGTATCAGAGCATGTCTTCTAATATTAGTTGTTGGCCTAATGGTTATAGAGCTAAAGATTTATGGCTGACCCATTTGGTTCTTTGTTGAGTGAGGGACACTCAACCATTAGACCTTCTTATTTCAATGGCATAAATTATACATATTGAAAGGCTAGAATGAGAATTTTTATTCAAGCACAAGATTATGACATGTGGAATATCATACTCAATGGTCCTCATACACCCACAATGATTGTCAATGATATATGTGTACCTAAATCAAAAAAAGATTGAAATGAGATAGATAAAAGCTAGCTCAATTAAATGCTAAAGTTATTAATATTCTATATTATGCATTAGATTATAATGAATTCAATAGAATATCAACATGTTTATCTACAAAAAAAAATTAGGATAGACTTAAAGTGATCCATGAGGGTACAAGTTAAGTCAAAGAATCTAAAATAAATATGTTGGCTCATAAGTATGAGTTGTTTAAAATGAAAATCTATAAGACAATAAGTAATATGTTTACAAGATTTACTAAAATTATAAATGAGTTAAAAAGTCTTGAAAAAGACTATTCTAGTAGTGATCTTGTATGCAAAATTCTTAGATCCTTACCGAAGGCTTGGAAAGCAAAAGTAACCATAATTCAAGAAGCCAAGGATCTTAGCAAGCTTGCTTTGAAAGAATTAATTGGATCGCTCATGACACATGAGCTCAATATGAACCAAAGTATGGAGGACAAAAAGATGAAGAAGACAATCCTTGCACTCAAGTCATCGGCCATTGAAAAAAGTTCAAATGACTCTACTGAGGATTCGGAAGATGACAAAGAAATGGTGATGATTACAAGAAGAGATTTATGAGAAAGAAGAAAAATTTTGATCCAAGAAGAGAAAAAGAGGAAAAAAATTAACTTAGAAAATATAGAAAGGACAATCCTTCATTGAAAAAGATCTCAAGAAAATTAAGAAGAAAAGCTATATTGGCTAATTGAAAAAGTAGTGAGAGCTCAAATTCAGAAAAGGAGTCATCCTCAAGTGAAGAAGAGACAAACCTATGCTTGATGGCTCACAATGAAGAGGTAAGTTTAAATCAATCTAATGAATTTTCTTTTGATGAATTATTAGAAGCTTTTCATGATTTAATGGATGAATTTAAAATAATAAGGCTGAAAAACAATGAATTAAAGAAATCTAATCTTCTTTTAATTGATAAAAAGAGTATTTTTTTAAGAGAAAAAGAAGATCTTTTAAAAGAAATGAATTCTTTGGCTAAAGAAAATGATGTACTTCTTAAATCTGAGAAATCTTTAGTAGAAGAAAACAATAAGTTGAAAGAAGAATTTGGAAAATTAAAACTTTACATCGAAGAAAAAAAGATTTATGGAAAGAAAAAATCTCTTTTGGAAGAAAATATGAAATTAAGAAAAGAGATTGAAATATTGAAGCCTATGCTTAACAAGTTTACAATTTGATCTCAAAAGCTTCAATCTATTTTAATCAATCAAAAGACTATTTTTGATAAAACTGGAATTGGATACAATCTTTTAAGAAAATAGAAATTTGTAAACAATATGTTTAGCAAAATCTCATTTGAAAATCATTCAATTATATATTTCAAATATGATAAAGTTGGTCACAAAATTTTAGAATGTAATACTAAAAGAATTGGTCAAACTTTAATTAAATAAATTTGGATTCTAAAAGAAATCATGTGCTCTAACCTCTATGGACCTAAGATGACTTGGGTACTAAAAATTAGCAAGTAATTTTTGCGGATATACCAAGGATCCAATAAAATAAAAGGAGAAAAATTATTTTGGATGGATGCCTTGAAAATAAAATTAGATGGATGATGATGCTCGGTATAATCTAAATTTTTCTCACATCATACCATCAATACTTACATGATTTTATCTTATGTTTACTAGCTTGAAATACTTTTAGTATAATTGATTTTGATGATTTATTAGTGCTTATGTTGAATATGTTTCTTAATCTAAATTTGAATATAAAATCCATATTGTATTTTTGCAAAAGGGGATGAAAATACTTAAGAAAATGATTTGATCTCATTTAATTTGATTGATTATCATACCGCCAATTGCATGTCAAATGATTCAATATTTTTATCTTATTGTGATTGACTATTATAATTGAATACTATAATTGATTATGATTAAAGAATTATTGAATAAAATTGATTTATGAATTTTTATTATTAGAGTTTAAGAATAATTTGAAATATTGATATATTTGTTTGATAAGCTGAACTTCTTCAAGAAATATTTTCAAACTCCATTGGTATCCTGACTTATAGTAAATACTTATAATGACAAAAAGAGGGAGAAAATTTGGTAAATAGAGAAAGTGAATTTAACATATTAAATCACTCAAAATTTTATGATATCTTTCATAATGTAATATGAATTTGGTTATAAGAAATAAATAAGGACAAGAATTAATTCTATTATATAAAGAGTAAGCAAGGAATGAAATTAAGAAATTTGGCATATAGTAAAAGGGAGCAAATTTTAAACTCAATTGACTATAATACTAAGGGGAAGCTTAATGCTTTTGGATTGTTAAAAATTTTTTTTACCTCCCTTTGAGTTATTCTTTTTGATGTTGTCAAAAAGAAGGAGAGTTATTATTGAGTATATGCTTGAGCTTAACTAGAATGAAGTATGTTCTTATTGTTTAGTGGTTTCATGCTTTATAAATATATAATCATTTAGAAACTCACTGTATATTATTTGCATATACTCAAAAGTTTTATCATCATCAAAAAGGAAAAGATTGTTGATCCAAAGATTGATTTTGATGATAATAAAGAGTTTTGAGTATAAGTTATAAAATCTAACTATGCTCATGAGGATGTGTAGTTTCAAAATTTTAAATGCTCATAATTTTTCAAGTATTTTTTAATATTTTAAATTAAGTTAAAAAGATAAATATAGTCTATAAATCATTTGGAGAAGAAAGGATCACAAACAGTCTTTGACACGCATGGCATGCAAACTAGATCGATCAAGTTCAAAACTGAGCCAACCTAGTCTCAGAAAAAATAGAAGACAGAAAGCACAGAAAGTAAAATTTTTAAGACCTAAAAAACTGAGCCGACCTAGTGGGACTGAGCTGACTCAGTCTAAAACTGAGCTGGCCTAGTGCCTGTAACGACTAATTTTTAGAAGTGCAGCTTTTTCATCCCACAAGCTTTCCAACGGCTATTTTCTCTTCTCTAATGGCTAGATCACTCTCAGAAGCCTATGTTAGTGACTTGTAATAGTGAAAAACCTTTGGAATATATAAGAAAACACTTAGAGCATTAAAAACAAGCTTTGAAGAGTATATTGAGTATTATTTGAGAAAGCTAAGGAATGAGCTCAAAAAAGAGAGAAGAAGTTATTTTTTAGAGTAATCCTTTATCCTTCTACTACAAAACATCGTCAAGCAAGTGAGAGCAAGAGTGAAGAGAATCAAAGAGCCTCACAATCTCTCATTCATTCAAGAAGAAGAAATCAATCTTACAAGCAAAGCAACTTAGATTATCTTCTTTTATGCTTCAAAAGAGTTTGTTTTAAATTATAATTTTATATTTTATTTCAAGTTTCTTGGGATGAAAAACTTGGGTTGGTCCAAGCCTTAAGTTGGATGTTGTTTTGGTTTGATTGATGAGCCAAGGATAAAATCAATTGGGGTTGATTGTTAGCTCGGAGAAAAATAATCACTTATGAGATTTTGGTTGGTGATCCAGAAAAAAACCAACTGGGTTAATTATGAGCCCAAAAAATAATCATGTACGATTTTGATTGATGAGCTAGAGAAAATCAACTAAATTTGATTGTGAGTTCAAAAAATAATCAGACTGTAATTCTTATTAAGAATTATAGTTGAATTCCTAAAGGGTATACTTGGAGAGTGGACGTAGGTGCTGAGTTTGGCACCGAATCACTATAAAATTTGTATGTTTGTGATTGTATATTTTTGCTCTATTACTTTTGTTCATTGCACATCATATAGCTAGTTTCATCTTAACACTTAATTAGTTTGAATTGCTCATATCTTAGCTTAAAATTTAAGCCACCCAATTCATCCCCCTCTTGGATAGCCATCCTTGGGCAACACCAGAAAATAATCCCTACTTTAGCACTTACAGTTTAGGTTGGGGGGCTCAACCAAATTTTTTATGATAATCACAACCATTGGTTATCCTAGTGCCATAAGGATCCATATTTATGGATGCACATTATGATATGCCCTACCCTAAATATCAATCTTCTCTAAATAATAATAATTCATTTTTTGAAGAAAAAATTCAGCAAGCATTAGATAAGTTAGAACTCACCAATCAAACCTTATAGTAGACCTTTCACTCTTGTATGCAACCTTAAAAGAACACCATCAGCTCATATTCAATCAGCATGAAGAAAGAGAGTTGCCTAGTCAACCCAAGAGTGACTCTGAGGGACCATACCTAGCTAGAAATTTTAATGTCCCTATAACTTTTTCTGAACAATCAATTAAAATTCTCAAGAATGAAATGGTCATAGAACAACCTAGCATAACTAAAAAAATCCTCTTAGACATATAATTGAGACAAAAATGTATAAGAAAGAACTAGAATGGTAGGACGGACCAATTACATCATTATCTTGGTTACCTATGGACCCATTTTTAAGTATCCCAGAATCACCAATTCCTTTTAACGGAGAAGAAGGACCAATTGATAAAATGATGGAATTAATTAAGACTTTCCAAGAACTACAAATGAACAAATATCAGAGGAAGCTACACCCATAATTCTTCTCTAAGATTCATTAAATCCATGTTTAGCTTATTTTGAGATGGATGATTTTGATGAAGATGGGTTTAATACAAAAGTAAATAACCAAGTAGATACATGGTATCCCAAAACCATCTCACGTTGGATCAAAAAATTTGAGCCACCGTCTACCCTACCAATAGCTCCTTTATTAGAACCATCAATTATTCTAGAATTAAAACCACTTCTTGATGCACCCACTAACATCCTATCAGTGATACCTAACCAGAAAGTCCAACTTATAGGTGTTCTAATAGCACATAAAAAAACTGTAGGATGGAATATTACTGAAATAAGGGATAATGATTTTAAAAATATTTTTTCTATATTTGGTACTACTTTTAAGGATGATCTTTAAAATCTATCGATAATATTAAAATGATGTATGGAGGTAGATTTAAAATTAATTTAAAAAAAATGCCATATTTTAGATCAGAAAGAGTTGATATCAAGATATATCATATCCGAAAAAGGGATTGGGGTAGATCAAGTTATATATAATTGAAGTAATTTCTAAACCATCACCCCTAATTTTAGCCCAACAAATACAATCTCTTCCTAGTTATCATAAAAGTCATGACAAATTCTGGTATAGCATGCTTGCTCAAAATACTTTATTGATCAGGGCTAAATCTAATCGTCGTAAAGCATTCCATGAATATTTTTCTGCCATAATGACAAGGCCTCCTGATTGGCTTTATTCTTTTAAAATCTTGAAGGATATACTAAAATTGATTATAAGTAAAACTCCTTCATTGAATCTGACTGAAGACATTAAACTTAGAGCTTACTGGAAGGCAACCTAGCTTTTGCTTTTGTATTTAATTTTTTTTTATTTTTAGCTTATCTTTCTTTCAGGACAAAGTTAGAAGGAGAATTACAAACTTATACTAAATGAAGAATAAAGAAATCTCAGGCCGAGCCGAGAACCATATTAAATTAGGTGAACTCTTTTATTTTTATTTTTTTATCATTTATCACACTCTATTTCTTTCCTCCATTTAGGATAATGAAAATTAAGTTGGGAGGAAGGTAAAATAAAATATTTTAAATTCATAAATATTATAATAATTAGTCTTATGTACTTAATTTTGTATTGATTTAAAGTTTTTTGGGCATTTTAATCTATGATTGATTAATAATCTAGAGAATTTTTGAAATACTAAAGACTAAATTATTAAGAAAATCCAATAAATAGTTAGATTTAGAATAGAATAAATTTTTGAGTGATTCTAAAATATTCTTCCAATCTATATTCAATAAAGAATCTACTTTCTATGGATATGAGTAGAAAATATGAAAAAAAATTTAAGAAAAATAAAATGCAAGTTTTAAACATTGGTCTTCCATGGAGTAACCAGGTCTCGTTGTTTAAGTAAGTAATGTTATTCGCATCAAAAAATAGATAATGTAAAGAAACTTATTATATAGTTAGTTTTAATTTATAACCTATTTGACTCAAGTCAGTAAGGCTGAGAGGTGTTTTACACTTAATGCCTTAAAGCCAACTAGTTTGGGAGTCATTGGTCCAAAGCTCACTATAAGGATCAGATAGAAAGCTTATGGGGTTAAAATATTGCACCGGCTATAGAAAAAAAATTCAACTCTAGTCCATACTAAAGATAAAAGATTTAAAGAATAAAAGTAGAAAGTTGGTCAAGAAAGCTTTAAAATTTTATGTTCTTCACTTAACCACTATTTAGGATGGAATTGATAATCCGATGATGTATCTCCTAAATCTCTAACCAGGTATCAACTGACCTTAGGATGACCTAAAGAAACTTTCACATCTTATCAAGTCAGTATATTTTCTAATTTTCTTTCTTTTACTCGAGAATGAGTAATACTCAAGTTGGAGGATATGATAACTATCACAAATTTAAAAATAAAAATATTAAAAAATATATAAATTTATATTTATTTTAAAGAATTGATATTTTTATTTATATTTTTAGGAAAGAAGCTCACAAATGCAAAGAGCTCGATTTATGGGTTAAAATGAGTCAAATTTTATACAAATTAGAGCTAAAGTGGAAAAAAAAGGAGGTTGGAAGGAATTTAAAAATAAAATAAAAAAAACCAGCAACCCAGCCTAGCCAGCCCACAAAGTAGCCTAGCCCAGCATGCACAGCCCACACACTCATGGTTCGTAGCTCAACCCAGCTCCCTCAGCTCCTGATGTCATGATATGATGCAGTTCATGATGGACTGCGATGCCGCGTGGTAGGTCTAGACCCTTAAAGGGTCCAAGAAATACACCACGCGGCTCATAGGGGTATATTTATCATTTTATATAGCATATTGCATGGCAATTGTGGTGGTCTTCAATACAGGTGGTCCATGGTGGTTCATAGGCAGCCAGGGATGTGCGCAATCCAATGATCAATGATGCTGCTGGTCAAGATCCAACGGTAGGGATGAGTTCTGACTTGATTTGGAATTTCCTAAGCACTCTATGCATGATCGGATGAAGGTTAATCAACTGATAAGGTGATCCTATGGCCCAAAGTTCATCAAGCTTTGATCAAAGCATCAAGCGATGTTCTTTTGATGGATTTTGATGATTTTTAAGGCATTAGATGGTGATCCGATAGCCACTAAGCAACATGCATGAAGAATTTGAGCCAAACTCAAACAGGACTTTGGCAAGGACTCAAAACTTTCTATTTCTCCTCTATTTAAACCCCACCTCATGCAAGAAGTAGAACTGACACTCTCCTTGGGGGATTAGCCCTAGTTTAGCCCCTCTAAGCCTCTTCTTCCCTCCTCTTCTCTCTTCTTCTTTCTTTCTTCCTTTCTTTCTTCAATTTCTTTTCTTTTTCTTTATCTAGAGAATTTGAAGATGTCGAAAGCTAGTAGATCCTCGATAATGTGCAGCTAAAGGTCTCGTATCCAAGAAAGTAAGAAAAGTCTTTAGCATGAAAGTTTGTAATTTGAATCTTATTTATCTTTTTATTGAGCAATAAAATTTATTTATCTTTTACATGCCTTTTTTATTTATATTTTAATATATAATTTTTTGCAATTTATATCTAAGAAGATAGATCATGATCGTAGAAAGAAACGATCTATGCTCAGATTAGGATGAATTGCAAGAATTAATTAAAATTATGTTTATATTCTTTAATTGTACCATCTAAATAATCTATATGATAATTATCATAAATTTACTGATAAAAGTATTAATTTATGAATAAATTTATTTTTTTTAAAAAATAATAATTTTATTTATTTTTTTAAAAAATATAATTATAAATAAAAAGAGCTCCATTTTTTAGTCAAAATAAAATAAGTTTGGAGCAAATCTAATATAAAATGGATCCGGTATGAAGTTTCAAAAAATAAAAATAAAAATAAAAAAATGGGTTAACTGGTTGGTTCGACTAAAGCCCGATTCGATCGATCGAGTGTGGCCCAAATCCAGTAGGCCCAACCATCCAGTGCAAGCCCAGCCTATGCGCCCATCCACCAGTCTAGCCCACACAAGAAAACCAGCCCATGTCTAAAAGCCCAGCTCCCGCACAGCCATCACGTCAGGGTGACGTTAGAAACCATGCAGTCTATAGTGGACCGCAATAGGCTTCGGTTCATCGTGGACCCTTAATGGATCTATTATAGAAAAATGTGGCTCACGAGGCATTTTAGTAAATTCAGGTAGCGTGTTATGCACTAATTCACTACAGTCTTTGGTGTGCTCGATCCACAGGATCTACAGGCATAGTAATGGTGCGATCTTGTGGTTGAGCTCGTTCCCAATTGAGATCCGATGGTTCAGGGATAATTCTTATTTTGATTTGAAATCACCCAGCCACTGTGCACCATCTGATGGTCATGAAAGCTTCTTAGCATGATCCGATGGCTGACGGAAGCCCGTGATTTGATTCAAGCTCCTGTGCATGATCCAATGGCCGAAACTCTTCTAATGAATGCAATCAGATGGATAGAAGCTTTTTCGACTCAATTTGGATTGATAAAAATTGGTTTTTGGTATATTTTGAAGCATTGGATTTCCATCTTATGGCTAGAAGATCAAAACTCACTGAAGAATTCACAGAATGCAACCTAGGTAGTGTTTTAAATCAATCTACACTCGGATTCCTCTACAAACGTTGATCTGTATCCTACCTTAGTCCCATATCGCTTAATAGCAAAGGATCCTCCTCTCCGACAACTATTTAAAGGACTCCAGGCTTCTAAAATTAATTGTCTTTGATCAAGGGGAAGTTTTGATCTATATAGGATAGAAGCCATGCTTGGGTTGGTGGTTGCTTTGAGGCAGATGGTGCTGAGAGGAAGAGCTTATCTTCTATACCATCTTTATGCCAATGCCGATCTAAGATCAAGATCAATTAAATTCTAGTTTTTATTTATTTTTTTTTAATTTTATGTAATTAAATTTTAAATTAATATAAATTTATTTTCATACTTTTTAAATTTATGCTCTTTATTTTTATTGCTCTTTAATTTTATTGCAAGTAGATGCTAAGATTTAAATAGTAGATTTTAGTACCAAGTTTATTTTTCTATATTATTTAATTTTAATTTTTATTTATAATTTTTATTTTTAAACTTTAATTTTTTTTTGAATCTTTTTTTATAAAATCAAAGATTTTAAAACTAAAATACTACCTTTCCTATGAATTCGATCCGGTTCATTACTTTTTATGTATTTATAAATTATTTCAAGAAGTCAAAATTAAACTGATAAATATGATGTCTTAACGACAACATCGTGATCTATCAAGTTTTTGGAGCCGTTGCTGGAGAGGTATAAAATTAAAATTTTTTATTTCTTTAATTTTTTTATAAAAAAATTATAAATAAAACTTTTGATTTCTTTATTTTTTTATAAAAAATTTTTACTAGCTTTTATTATTTATTTTGTAGAAAAAAGAAAAAGAATAAAAAATTAGGGCAAGGAGGAAAGCAACCAATTTTGCTTGGTGAGATCAATCCTAATCCTAGATCTATTTTTTTATTATTTATTTTATTTTTAAATTAATTTAAAAAATATTCATTTGAACCTAGTTAAAAGCTTCATGACTAGAGTAGAAACTCTAATTGCTTAGAGTATTCATCATTTAGATTTATTTTTTATAAGATAAGCCTTTCAATACTGACTAGTTTCATGAATCTAATTTAGTTGCATAGAACCTCTTATCTAAAAATGATTGTGCATATTTATTTTAAATCAAATTAAGGACACAATCGATTAATCAAGATAAGATAAAAATTTTATCATTCTTTCTTAGTCCACAAACAACCAACTAGCATCCATCATTAACCTAAGTCTTTAACTTAAAATCAATTAAACATCGGTCCTAGCAACTCGAGCTCATAAGGACAAGAAATTCTAAGAGTTGGACTTAATTAGGGTTAGTCAATTTGACTGGTATCTAAGGCAAGTAGTTCAGAAGTATGTTCCAAAGAAAGATGGTTACTTAATTAATTTTGTTAGCTTACTTGGCCAAGACAAATGATGTCTAAGAAAAGCAAGGGGGGACTCCCACCAATCTTATACTTACCTGACTAGTTGAGTGGCTGATCTTTTACTTGAAGGACTTGAAGGTGATCTTGATAGTTAAGTGCTATCTAGATCGATCTAGGATAATTCTTAGTCAAGATTAATTGCCTAACTTGATTTATAACTAAACATCGAACCTAATCAAAACTAATTCTTCTCTCTCTTCTCAGCTCTAAGACTTCTTAGGATCTCTTCTTTAGAACTTTTTTTCTTTTTCTTTTTTTTCTCCTCTTCTCTTTCAAATAAAAAAATATATAAAATAAAATAATAAAATAATAAAAAAATATTTAAAAAATTTTGAATTATATGTTAGGATTGCACTAGTACATGTACGGTAGGAGATTGCTTTTTTTGATCAAGTAGAATCTAATTCTAAAATTAAATGATTGATCCATATTAAATCTGATAGTTAAATGGCTGAAAATTTTAGAGAGCCACATAGATAAATGAAGAAATATTTTATTCCTTTTATCTATAATCCATCAACTTGTATCATCTACCTGATATTCTGGTAAGCCACTATGAGATTAAGTCGATCACAATCCAGATGATCCCATCTTTCTATGAAAATACCAATGAAAATTCTTATAAGCATCTGAATGAGTTTTTAGAAATCTATTCTATGGTAAAAATTTAAAATTTAACTGATAATGCCGTTAGACTAATCTTATTTTTCTTTTCATTGAAAGATAAAGCTAAGTCTGCTTGGCATAATAGGAAAACCAATTCAAACTTGGGCAGGTATTAATCCTATGATTGATTTTGATGATCATAAAATATTGAGTAAAAATATTATTAATTATATATTTCAAGAAAGTATATAGGATTTTTCAAGTATCTAAAATGAAGAAATTATCTTTGAAAGAAATTCTCTCAAGATATCAAGCCAAAATAATTAAAAAAAATTCATAAATTTGGATGGCTCATTATGAAGAAAATTAATTTAAAAAGTTTTGAAAGTTGAATTGATAAAGATGCTTGGAGAAGGTCAAAGTCATAATTTCATCAAGTTGAAAATCAAGAAAATATATTTCGAAAGCCTCAAGAGCAACTAGAAAAGAATTTTAATCTTTTGGAGGTAATTTAATAATTTTTAAAAGTCAAAATTGCAAGAAAATCATGTTTGGATAAAAAGAGATGATCTTTAGGTCATCCCCTTTTAAAATGGGCAGCTTGGCACTCTTCCACGCATTATTTTTGTATGGCCTCACAAAAGGGTCAACCTATGGATCAACCTCTATTGCATAGAAATAGAAAATAGAAGCTGAGAAATTATAAAATGTGTCAACCCTAGATCACAAGGTGTCGACTCTAGATCAAAAAGTGTCGATCCCTATAGAAAAGATGTTGACCCCAATATCGGGACATGCTACAATGGCTAGTTTTTTGTACTATTTCAACGGACTCTTTCATTTCAAACGGCTAGTTCAAGCCCTTCAACAATCCAAACTCTCTCTCCACCTATTGTGAAGACTATTTAAAGATGGAGAATCAAAAGAAAAAATAAGAAAGTGGATTGAAAGAAGAAATCATTCAAAGTTGAGTGAGCCACATTGAATATCCAACAGAAAGAGAAAAGAAAGAGATTTGAGCTTCAAATTCAAAGAGCTTTCAAGAAATATCTTCTACAACTTCTCAAGCATTCTTTTTAACATTCAAAGAAGAATGTTCAAGTCTTCAAAGAGCATGGATTCAACCTCTTCTTCGCACTTCAAAAAGAGTTTTCTTTTTATTTTTGTTTTATACTAAATTTTATTCATCTTGTATTTTTGTTTCTTTACAAGTTTTTTTTGGAGAAAGAAACTTGGAGATTAAGCCAGTCCAAGCCCATAATTGGACGTTGTATAGGTTTTGGTTAGTGAGCCTAGAAAATCAACTGGGTTGATAGTGAACCCAAAAAACTATCGATGTAGGATTGTGGTTTGGGAGCCTGACAAAATCAACTAGATTTATTTGAGATCCTGGGTTAAAATAAATGTACTATAATCTAGAAATTATAGTAGAATTTTCAAGAGGATAGCTTGAAAAGTGGACATAGGCATGGGTTGCTCCAAATTACTATAAATTGCTTGTGTTTGTGGTGTGATTTAATTTCTAACTTTTCATTCTTGCATTACTTATTTTCTTTATTGACTTGAATTATCTTATTGCTTTTAATTCCACTGCTATAATTTGTATATTCATCATAAAGACTTAAGTTGTTTTAAATAGAAGCACATATTTGACTTAAAGTTTTAATTTGGTCAAGATTTTAAAAGAATCCAATTCACCATCCCTCTTGGGTTGTTATCTTTGGGCAACAAGTGGTATCAGAGCAGATGCTCTATTACTAATTATTGACCTAACCGTTAAGGATAAAAGATCTTGGTAATTCAATGAAATCTCTTTTTATTGAAGCTCAAATTATTCTTATTAGAAAGCTAGGATAAAAATTTTCATTTAAACACATGACTATAATTTATAGAAGATTATTAACAATGGCCCTCACACACACAATGCATCATTTGTTGATAAAGAATCAATGCACCTAAATGCTAAGGCCATGAACATACTTTATTGCTTCTTGGACTTAAATATATTTAATATAATTTCTTTATGTATTTCAGCAAAACAAGTATGGGATAAATTAGAAACAATCTTTGAGGGAGCTGATCAAAAAGAAGAACCAAGCTTTCAAGACGATAATCAAGCTCATTCCAGCATATGCCTCATGGCTCATGAGGATGAAAAGAAAGAAAAAAAAATAAAAAATAAAAAAGGCATTGATAAAGGGGGAGCAAAGCAAAGAAGAGAATGAGAAAGAGGAGGAGGGTATAGCAAGTTATTGTCTCATGGCTCGAAATGATGATGTCTATCATGAACATTCCTGAATTTATTTTTAATGAATTATGTGAAGCTTTCAATGAGTTAATGGATGAACATAAAAAGATAAGGCTATAGAATAAAAACTTAAAAAATCTAATCTTTTTTTAACTAAACAAAATGATAAGATTTTGAGTGATTTTTTTTAAAAAAATATAAAAATTATAATAAATATTTGAAATTTGAAAAATCTTTAGCAAGAGAATTTTTTTTAATTTATAAAATTTTTTTTTAAAAAAATATTAAACTAAAGAAAGAGATTGAAAGCTTGAAGTCCATAATTGAAAAGTTTACAATTGGATCTAAAAAGCTTTAAGCCATTTTAAATAATTAAAGAGCTATTTTTGATAAACCTAGAATTAGTTATAATTCAATAAGAAAATCAAAGTTTGACAAAAATATTCTCAACAAAGTTTTAACTGAGAATTATTTAATTAAATACTTTAAATATAATAAAATTAGCTATAAAATTTTTGAATGCAATATTAAAAAAAATAGCCAAGCTTCTATCAAATATATTAGGATTCCAAAAGAAATCATGAGCTCTAACCTCCATGGACCCAAGATGATTTAGGCATAAAAAATTATTAAATGATTTTGCAGGTGCAC
Source organism: Cocos nucifera (assembly GCA_006176705.1). Lineage (NCBI taxonomy): Eukaryota > Viridiplantae > Streptophyta > Magnoliopsida > Arecales > Arecaceae > Cocos > Cocos nucifera. The sequence goes on from QRFJ01000055.1 coordinate 310,020, forward strand.
CAAGGATCTAATTAAAATAAAAGAAAGAAAATTTTTATGGATGCCTTGGAATTGAAAAGGGATGGGTATATATGCATGGTATAATCTAAACTTTTTCTCACAAGATTGTTAAAGTTATTTTGATTGAATCTATTGACTTTAATATGATTTCATACTATATTTACTTGCTTGAAATTCTTTTTATATATTAGTAAGATTAGTATGATTGATTGATTTTGATGATTTAAATATTTTGATTTTAAGAGGTCAATATGCTCTCCTCTAAGTATCATGTTATGATATGAATTGAAATTATCTTGAAATTCAACATGATTTTCCCATATCAATTTTATAATCGATAAATTTAATTAAAAGATGGTTGATTGGATATGAATATTTTTGATTTATGGAACATACAAGTAAAACTAAATTTGACATTCCTCCATAAAATACTAAATTTTTAAAATTTTAATAAAAATTAGCATGAAATAAGTACTTAAAGATAAGAAATTAATTATAAAATTTAAAATACTTGATGTATTAAGTTGCATTGCATTTTAAGTTAATCCCTAAGGATTTGAAATTTCATAGTTAGATGAATACATAGAGCTAATATCTAGATTCTTCTCATTTTAACCTCAATCGATTTTATCTCCCAACTTGAAGAATGTCTTTCATACTTGGTATCAAATTAAATTTAAAATATGCTTTCAAATTTTATTCATATTATTTTAAAGTAATAAATTTAAAAATGAGTTTTTCTTCAATCTTAAAGTGGTATCAAATCTCTTAAGAAGCTCTTGATTTATTTCAACTCAATGGGTATCAAATTGGAGAAGACCTTTCAAAGATGTGACGTTTTCTCTTTAAAATATTGGATATCTAGAATTGATTTATTTTTCATGTTTGATATCAAAAAGTTAATTTGCTATTTGAACTGATTTTTAAAAGTATCATAATTCTTATAATCAATATTAAACAATCTACTCCTGCCTTAAATTTTCTTACTTCTTTTTTGGCAAAAGAAAAGAATGTTTTATCTCAAATCTAATTTTGCATAGCTTATATGATATCATTTGAGATAAAATCAAGAACTTCATACCTTTTCTAAATTTGATTAAATTATATTTCTTAAGAAGAAAAGGACCTAAGTTTAAACAAAATATTTCTCTATGATTTATTTTGAATGATTTATTGATATCAATTTAAATTAACTTATCAAGATAATTTGATCAGAATTTAAGTTGATTTATTTTTTTTGATCAAAAACTTCAACTATTGATATTAAATAGATCATTATTGTCTTGTATTCTATTAGTTTATCTTTGACAAAAAAAAAAAAAAAATTCTTGCATATAATCTAATTTGCATGAATATATTTTTGATATTATATTTTGAATAAATTACAAGATTGATACTTTTATGCTTCAAATTGATTGATACTACTTAAGAAAAGAAAGAAATATTTTTAAAAAATAAAAAAATTATAATATATCCAAATTCTTATTTTTAAAAGCAACTATTTATCTTAGATTTTTAAAGCTTAAAGCTATTCCTTAAACTAAATTTGAAAAGCATTTCTTTTTGAATCTATAATTTTGAAAAAAAAATACTATTAAAATTATATTTTTTAAATAAGGGAAAAATATTTCTTAAACTCAATCTTATTTTGATTTTGATTGAGTTGTGTTGAAAAAAATAACTTTTAAACTTAAAAAAATCATCTATATTACTTGATTTATTCATCTTTGATTTAAGCATTTATATATTTTTTGACTTGTCAATTCATGCTTTGATTGATTTGATTGTGTCATCATTTCTAATGATCAATGAATATTTTAAAAGTGCTTTACATTGATTAATCATTTTGATATTGTCATGATTGAAGACATCCTATTATAAATATTTTATTTTAAAATCAATGAAAGCAAAATTTTCATAAAAAAAATTTATTGTATCATGTTTATGACTGATTATTTGATTGATGATTGATTATTTAAAATTCAATATGCTTACTTCAAATATACGCAATCGAGGAAGAAAGTACTAAAGAAAATAATTTGATCTTAAAAGACTATTTAATTGAAAATACCTTTATTTGCAAAAGTAAGAAAAAAAATTCATTTAGGATGAATTAGTTACTAAATTAATATTAATTAAAATTTAATATGATATCAAATTAAAGATACTTAACTTGAAAGAAAAAGAGAGAGTAATAAAAATTATAAAGTTTAAGCATGCAAATTTTGAAAAAAAAGGGGGAGATAATGCTAAAAAATGAATATATATGTTATTTTGATAATGTAAATTTAAAATATGCTTATTTTAAAATAAAAAAAAGGAGAAAGTTGAAAAGTAAATTAATCCAGCTATTAGTATAAAAAAATAGGAGGAGAGATATTTTTTGATTTGATTTGGTTGAAAATATTAATGAACTTTTGATCTAAAATTTTCAATCAATTATCTTATTTTGAGTATTATTGATTTTAAACTTTCCATCAAACTTATAGTGTTCTAAATTTATGCTTTATATATTTATTTAGTTTAATTTACTTGATTTAAAATGCTATTGATTAAAATATTTTTAGATAAATAACTTATTCTTAATAATTAAAAATTGCTTAAAGTGGTATCATTAATATGCTGATTTTATATTTTAATTTGCATAGTTATTCTTGAAAATTGATTAGAGTTAGATTAAATTAAAATTATATTCTTACTCTAGGACATGAATTTCTAACTTAATTTTAAAATTTATGTAAAAATTTAAATTTGATACTAAATTTTTGATATGCATTGAAAAATTCTTAGGAATTATTTGTATTAAATCAATTTTTACTCAAAGCAATAAATTTAAAAATATGACTAGTATTTACTTTGATGCTATTTATTTTACTTTATTTGATATATTTCTGATACATATCTTTTTCAAACTTAATTGACTAAAATTTTTTAAGAAAATAAAAGATTGAATATTAAAGTACATATTATGCTTGATTTCATGATCAAATCTTTTTAAAAGCTTTATTTTTTTTAAAATTTATAAGTATATATTTAAAAATCTGATTAGAAAATTATATTCATTCAAAAATGAGGAGAGCCTTTAATATTTAACTTCAAACTAATTTTTGAAAAGAAAGAACTATTTTTTCAAAGAAAAGAGGATTGATTTGAATTAATTTTCTAAATTTGATACTTCTCTCATTTTAATATATTTTTATATATTATTGATTTTGAAGATTTTTTTAACCTTTCGATGAGCTTTTTGATGCTGTCAAAAAGAGAAAAAGGAATGTTGAGTATTTGTTTAATGAATTAATTCTTAAGGTGCTCGTTAATTTGATACTTTAAATATTAATACTCATTGATTTAAATTGAGACATTAATTTGAAATAAGTATATGAAATATGTGTAATGAACTAGATATGTGCAATGAACTAAAGACTAATTAAGAATATTCATGAAGTGTGCATTCTTGTATTTTATCTATACTTCATGATATATATTGGCAAAATGCATGGAAACATATTATTCTTTTTTATTGCATATATACTTAAAGTTATGTCATCATCAAAAAGAAAAAGATTGTTGACCCTATGATTGATTTTGATGATCATGAAATATTAAGTAAAAATATTACTAATTATGTATTTCAAGAATATTTGTAGGATTTTTCAAGTATCTAAAATAAAAAAATATTTTTGAAAGAAATTTTCTCAAGATATCAAGCCAAAGCAATTAAAAAAAGTTTTCATAAATTTGAATGGCTCACTATAAAGAAAATCAATTTAAAAAGTTTTAAAAGTTGAATTGATAAAGATGCTTGGAAAAGATCAAAGTTATAATTTGATCAAGTTGGAGATCAAGAAAATATGTTTCGGAAGACTCAAGAGTAAGTAGAAAAGAATTCTGATCTTTTGGAGGTAATTTTATAATTTTTGAAAGTCAAAATTGTAAGAAAATCATGTTTGGGTAAAAAGGGATGACCCCTAGGTCATCCTCTTTTGAAATGGGTAGCTTGGCATGCTTCAGCACATTATTTTTGTATGGCCTCACAAAATGATCGACCCATGGGTCAACCCCTAGTGAAAGGGTCGACACATGGGTCAACCTCTGTTGCATAGAAATAAAAAATAGAAGCTGAATTTTTGAGTGCAGTCCAAATGCTGAAATCTGAGTACAAGGTGTCAACCTTAGATAAAAAAGTATCGATTCCTATAAAAAAGTATCGACCCCAATGTCAGAACAGGCTACAATGGCTAGTTTTCTGCACTTTTTCAACAGGCCCTTTTCATTCCAAATGGCTAGTTCAAGCCTTCCAATGGTCCAAACTCTCTCTCCATCTATTGTGAAAACTATTTAAAGATGGAGAATCAAAAGAAAAAAAAGGAAAGTAGATTGAAAGAAGAAATCATTCAAAGTTGAGTGAGCCACATTGAATATCCAAGAGAAAGAGAAAAGAGAGAGATTTGAGCTTCAAATTCAAAAAGCTTTCAAGAAATATCTTCCACAACTTCTCAAGCATTCTCTTTAGCATTCAAAGAAGAGTGTTCATGTCTTCAAAGAGCATAGATTCAACCTCTTCTTTGCACTTTAAAAAGAGTTTTCTTTTTATTTTTATTTTATACTAAATTTTATTCATCTTGTATTTTTGTTTCTTTATAAGTTTTTTTGAAAGAAAAAAACTTGAAGATTAGGCTGGTCCAAGCCCATAATTGGATGTTGTATAGGTTTCGATTGATAAGCCTAGAAAACTAACTATGTTGATAGTGAACCCGAAAAACTATCGATGTAGGATTGTGGTTGGTGAGTCCGGCAAAACCAACTAAATTTGTTTGTGATCCTGGGTTAAAATAAACGTACTGTAATCTGGAGATTATAATAGAATTCCTAAGGGGATGGCTTGGAGAGTGGACGTAGGAGCGGATTGCTCCAAATCACTATAAATTACTTATATTTATGGTGTACTTTAATTTCTAGCTTTTCATTCTTGCATTATTTATTTGATTTATTCACTTAAATTATCTCATTGCTTTTAATTCCACTACTGCACTTTGTATATTCATCATAAAGACTTAAGTTATTTTAAATAGAAGCACATATTTGACTTAGAATTTTAATTTGGTCAAGATTTTAAAAGAATCCAATTCATCCCCCTCTTGGGTTGCTACCTCTGTGCAACAGCAGAGATGCAACATGAATTTCTTAAGAAATTTTACTGCATAGATCGAACCATCACCATGAGGTGAGCCATCACTAGATTTGCTTAGCTTCCAGGAGAATAAATTCATGAGTCATGGGAGAGAGTTAAGGAACTTCTTAGAAAATGCCCATATTATGGTCTAAGTGGTAAATTGTTCAAGCTTTTTATTAGGATTTAGAAGATCAGTATAGATAGATGATGGGTGCATCATGTGGAGGGGCATTCATGAACAAAAGTGAGGATAAAGCCTATACTATATTTGAAATCTTAAGTAAAAATTTAATTAACTATGCTTCATTATCTTTCTACCAAAAGTGGGCAAGGATCCATGAATTTAAACATTCAAAATCTAGTTCTAAGGCTGACTTGAACCTAATAGCTCAAAAATTAGATAAAGTCAATCTTCTTGTCTAGAAATTAGATCAATTCCTAACCCTAGGTTAACAATGTCCTGCATAATTCATATCACCTTCTAATTATCAGCAGATTTATTTTATCTATACTAGCCTAGTCCATCATATGAGTGAATGTCCTATGGCTGCACAATTTTTATATTTCTTTCAAGAACAAGACCAAGTTGTACAAGACTACTCCAAGCCAGTTAATAATTTATTTTCAAACTCATATAACCCAGGTTGGAGGAACCATCCTAATTTTTCTTTGATGCCTTAATAAACTCAGGCACAGACCCAAATTCCACCTATACAAAACTATCAAAATAGGCCTAAATACCATAATTATGCCTACAATAGAGGTCAGTCTAGTCAGTCTACCCAGCCATCGCATTATAATCAATCATCATATTCACTTCCTCAATAGATCAATCTAGCTGATGATAGATTTAATCAACTGTAATAATTAATTCTAAGTCAATAATAATCGATTCTGACTCAACAACAATCCATCATTAGGATAGAAGCATAAATAGGATAATTAGCTGAGTCTAGCATGAGGAGAGTACTAGGTCAATTGTCCAATCAACCAATTGCAAATTCCATAAACATCCTACCTAATGTCTATCAACCACCTGGATCTAATTATCAATCCAATGTCCCACCTAAGAATCTAAAATTTAAGAATGCCAAAGCAATTTTTGAACTTAGAAGTGGAAGGATTCTTAAGGATTCATATCAAAACTAGGTGAGAGAGGCTAGTACTGATGCTAGCCAAAATGAAAATATAGAAGAAGAGGTTAGTACTGAAAGTAACCGTATAGAAGAACCTGAGTCTAGAACTAGTACTGATACTGGTTTCAATTTAAATGAGATAGATAAAGAGAAGAAAAGAATAAATGATTTATCCGAGATTTATAAACCTAAAGTCCCATTTTCTTCAACCCTAGAAGCTGATTCTTCTCATAAAAAACAAGCGACACTCAACGAGAAGCCAATAGAGTTGTTTAAGCAAGCTCATATTAATTTACCTCTAGAACTGAAGCCACCTTTAGTTATATTTGAATTTGAATATCTAGAACCGAATGACACCCTTCCATTATCCATTACATCAAACTTAACTCCTAACCTAAAAACTCAATTCATGAGCATTTTGGAAGAATAAATGGGAGAAATTCTTAACAAAAATGGATCTGAGATTGGGGTCACAAACTATATTCCCAAAATTAGTAATGAATCAATTAATAAATGGATAACAAGCTGTCTTCCTAAGATTGATAATTCAAAACTATTAGAATTTATCAATCCAGTATTTGACACATGATAGGTAAGTTGCATTGTGTTGGCTAAAGATGGTAAACTTAGAGCTTGTTGGGAGACAATCCAACATTTATTTTTCTTACATCTAATTTATTTTTTTAGCTATTTTTTTAGGTCATGTTAAATAAGTTGAAGGGAGAGCTAAATTTTCAAGAACCATGTTGGAATAAAAATATATTGAGTCAGGTGTATTCTTTTCTATTCTTTATTAGATCATTTATTTTTCTTTCTTCATTAAGGACAATGTTGATTAAATTAGAGGAAAATAATAAAATTTTTAAAATTTTAAAAGTCCTCGAAGAAGTTAGTATTTAGCATTTAAATACTTGATTATGCTTAAGAATCGAGTTGAACTAAGTATTTTTGTAAAAAAAAATTGATGCACAGACCAGAGAATTTGTGAGATATTGAAGGATCAAGATTAAGAAAACTCAATAAAAAGTTAAGTCTAGAATATAAATAATTTTTTCTTGAGCATTTCTAATTTTTTCTACTAACATCAAAGAAGAGTTAACTTTTTATAGGCTTGTATAGGGTAACTATACGTTTCTTCATAAAGAATTACTTTCTAAAATAAAATAGTTTTTCGGTACTTCTCACTAAATAATCAGGCCTCTTTGCCTAAACAAGCATTGAGTTTTGCATCAAAAGATGGAAAGGATAAAGAAGCTCATTATAAAGCTAGTCTTAACTCATAGCCTATTTAATTTAAGCTAGCAAGTCTAAAGGATATTTTATACCTAATGCCCTAAAACCAATTGATTTGGAAGTCACTGGCCTAAAACTCGCTAAATGGATCAAAGAGAAAGCTTAAGAAATTAAAACACTAAATATGTTATTCCAGATGGCTGCTTTGATACCAATCTGCTGGGAACTATCTTTGTTACTTGATGATTATAGAAACAACAACAAGGATCCGAGGAAATAGATGGCCATCCTATCAAATCCTAGAAAATCCTAGGGCAAGGAGAAGAGAGGGAGAATGAGAGAGGAAGAGAGAATTTTCAAGAAGAAAAGGGCTTGTATTTCATTCATGTTAATTTACAAACTCAATGAAGAGTATATATACCTGGTCAAATTGACGAAACCCAAATAAACTCCCCTAACTAACCTAATGTGATGCACTCTCTAAGCCCAGTACACCCATGTCTCACATGCACACACCCACTGGACTAATCTCTAGTCCAATCCATAGGTTAGCCTCTTAGGATCTCACAAATCAAGGTCCTAAGTCTCTAGGATTAAATTCAATCCCAGGCTAGAACAGAAACCATGTCCTGTTCTGTTCGCCGCTCGAGCTGGCTCGGTCAGTAGTCAGGCCAGCTTGACTGTGATGCCTCCTACGAGAGCCTGAATCACTGCTCTCTATTCTGCTACTCGAGTCGGCTATCTCAAGATCTGAGCCAGCTTGACTTCTACTTGGGTTGGCTCTAATAGGAACCAAGCCTGTCCTTCCAGTGTGTCAGCCTAATACACTTTCTAAACTTCTACTCGAGCTGGCTCTCTCAGAATTTAGGCTGGCTTAACTGAAGCATTGGCTAAAGCTCTTTGATGGTTGGCTCCATTCGCTTTTTGCTATCTCTCCACCTACTTCCAAGGCATAAGAGCACCATACCTGAGCTCACAATCTCCATTTTGGTGCTTCCAAGTTCTTATGAACTCTGATTTATCCATTAGCCCCATTAGTACCGTATAATTATGAAAACTATTTCGTGGAAGTACCTTTGTAAGCACATCAGCTAGATTTTTTTTGGTGTAAACCTTCACCAGCTCCACTTCACCATCCTCCACTAACTCTCTAATTTGGTGGTATCTGATATCAATATGCTTGGTCCTTGCATGATACACGGAGTTTTTTGCGAGCAATAAAGCACTCTAATTGTCATAATACATCATGACTGTATCCTGTGGGAATTCCATCTCCAATGCCAAGTTCTTCAGCCATAGAGCTTTCTTTGCTGCCTCCGTGATACCAATGTACTCTATTTTGATAGTAGATAAGATCATAATCAGCTACAAGCATGATCTCCATGAGACTGGATCTTCATACAGGCTGAATACAAAATCTATCATTGAACACCAAGTGTCCATATCTCCACTAAAATCTACATCCATAAATCCCTCTATTAGCCCTCAAGTCTCCTTGGAGATGTTAGGATGTTCCTCAGCACCTTTCCGCTGACCATGGCATATGCCAATTCCAACTGAACCTACCAAGTATCTGAAGATATCCTTCAATGCTTCCTACTAGGCTAAGCCATAAACCTGCTCACCTGACTCACTGCATGGGCTAAGTCTGACCTGCAGCATACCATAGAGTACATAATGCTTTCCACACTAGAAGCATATGGAATCTTTTCCATCTCTTGAACCTCCATCTCAATCTATGGTGACATGGTCTTAGAGAGTCTAACATGCTCGACAAGTGGTAGCTCTACCGGTTTGGCCTTCTTCATTCCAAATCTCTCTAAGACTTTCTTGACATATTCTTCTTGAGATAGATGCAGCAGCCTCTTGATTCTATCTTTGACAATTTTTATACCTAGGATCTTCTTCGCAGGCTCCAAGTCCTTCATCTCAAACTCCTGAGATAAAGCTCCTTTCAACTCCTGCACAACCTCCTTACTCTTGCATGTGACCAACATGTCATCTATGTACAAGAGTAGGTATAACCAAGATCCATCTTCCAAAAATCTCACATATACACATGGGTCATGATCACACTTGGAAAGGCCAATACTTCTCACATATATGTCAAATTGCTTGTACCACTGTCTAGGAGACTGCTTCAATCCATACAATGATTTTTTTAGTAAATAGACCTCTCACTCTGACCCAGGCTCAATGAAGCCCTATGGCTACTCCATGTATATGTTCTCCTCCAAATATCCATGAAGGAATGCTATCTTAATATCCATTTGCTTTAGAGCCAAGTCATGAGTAGCAACTATGCTCAACATCAGCCTAATAGACGTATGTCTAATAACTGGAGAGAAGACCTCTAAGTAATTAATTTCTTCTCTTTGTGAGTATCATTTGGCTACCAGTTTAGCCTTGTACCTCACTCCACCTTGCTCTGAAAGTGCTTCTTTTCTAGTAAAAACTCATTTGGAGCCAATGGATTGAGCATCATCCAGAAGATCCACTAGCTGTCATGTCCGGTTCTTCCTGAGAGACTCCATCTCCTCCATCATAGCCTGCATCCATGATTCTCGATCTGAACTTATCATGGCCTCCTCAAAGCTTTTTGGATCTCCATTGGTAGTGATAAGAGCATAAAAGATAGACTCATCAATGCCATATCGCACCGGTTTGTGAATAGTGCACTTCGACTTGTGCAGTGCCACTCCTCTTGTGGATCTTGCAAGTCTGCTGCTTATGTCTACCTTCGCATCTCTTCTCAAATAGATTACTCTTTTTGCTAAACCTCCATAGATTCATAACCATGCTTGCCCAACTCTACCTCAAACTGAACATGATCCGAGGTTGATGTTGAGGGCAAATCACCTGTATCCGAGAGCTATCCCATGCTACCCTATGTTGTCTTGACAACTTTATCTATACTTTTCGGCTTCAACATGATGCTCTTCTTGTCAAATATCACATTCTGACTGACAATACTCCTCTAGGATTATGAATCCCATAGAAAGAAATCCTTCATACCTTGTGAAAATATGATGAATACCATCTTTTGTGACTTTGGGTTTAACTTACTCCTATCGGCTTCTTCTATCAAAGCATATGTAGGACAACCGAACACCTTCAGGTGGCCTAGCTCCACCTTCTTTCCACTTCAGATAGCTTTTGAAAGTTCTCCATTTAATTTTCTATGGGGAGACCTATTAACAAGAAAATAAGAATAAGTAAGAGCATCACCCCAAAAAGATTTGGATAGGGATGCCTGCAGCCTCAAGCTCCTGACCTTCTCCATCAGTATCTGATTCATCCTCTCCATGACACCATTTTGCTGAGGGAACATCTTTATTGATGACATTTTATGTCATTTTTCTTACAGTATCTTTTGAATGCTAGGTTGGTGTATTCCCCTCCATTATCATACCTTAAACACTTCACTAGCTGCCCTGTCTCCTTCTCTATCTCAGCTCTCTAGATTTTAAATCGAGCAAAAACATCTAATTTTTCTTGATCAGATATGCCCATACCTTTCTGAAGAAGTCATCTATAAAGGTGATAAAATATCTCACTTTACCTCGATATGCAACAGGTGCCGGTCCCCATACATTCGAGTGAACTAGTTCCAAAATATATTTACTCCGCTTAGTACTACTGGCAAATGTAACTCTATGGTATTTACCATAGATACAAGGCTTACATAGGTCATCTCCTTTTTTGAGTATTAGAATCAGACCTCTCCTACTCAACTCTAGGAGCCTCCTATCACTTAAATGATCCATACGATAGTGCCACAGCTTATAGGTCAGCTATTCCTCTTATGCTGCTATAGAAACCTCTACACTATCTATAACCACTGAGCCCTCCATCCTATATAGGTTGTTGTTTAGTCTTCTTCCTTTCATTACCATCAATGAACCCTTGAAAATTCTCAAACATCCACTGCCTGGCTGACAACTGAAAGCATACCCCTATCCTTCCAAGTAACCTAGGGATATCAAATTCTTCTTCAATTTTGGTACATGCTTCATACTGCTGAGTGTTTGTATGACACCATCATACATCCTCACTCTAACTATACCAACACTAGAAATTTTACATCGATGATCATCTCCAAGACTAACACTTCCTCCATCAGATCTCTTGTATGATGAGAACTACTCTCGATGTGCAGTGTAATGGTGGAAACATGCTGAATCTAGTATCTAGTGGCTATCATACTCTATGACTCCATCTGATACTATTAGTATATCATCTCCATTATCTTCATATGATAGAGCACCACTCCCACTAGTCGATCCACCCTTAGAAATGCTTTTTCCCTTTTCATTCTTCAAAAGTGAGTAATTTTTTCTAATATGACCAGGTTGATGACACTTATAACATTTGAAACCCTTTTGATTTCATCGAGACTTTGATCTGCCTTTGGATTTATCTCAAGTCCTCTCTTTAGACCTTTCTTATCTCTTATTTATAGAAAGCACCTCTAAACTAGGATTTTCTTTAACTAGCCTCTCTCACCGCTCGTTAGATCTGAGAACTCCAACCACTTTTTCAAAATTTAATATCTTCTTTTCATACACCAAAATAGTAATGAGACCATTATATGCTGCTGCTAGTGAACACAACAGCAGAAGAGCTCTATCCTCCTCATCAATCTTCACATCAAGGCTCATGATATCCGAGCAAACTTGATTGAACTTGTGGATGTAGAAAACTAGATCTCTTCTTTTGGGCATCCATAAACTGTACAGCTATTTCTTCAACCATAACTTATTTATCATATTCTTTCCCACATACGTGTTCTTTAATTTCTGCTAAAGATCCTTTAGTGTGGTTTTCATATTGATTTTTGATAAAAGTTCATCAGCAAGGAACATATGAATCATACTAAAGGCTATCTCTTTAAGTTTCTCTCACTCTTCAATAGAAATCTTTTTCGATCTTTCCTGAGTCAAGACCTTGTAGATTTTATTTTGCACCAATAGATCCTTCATCCTTTGTTGCCAAAGACTAAAGTTTTTCTTGCCATTGAACTTTACAAAGTTTGCCTTGATGGTACTCGATGTTATCCCAATCAGATTTCTAATAATCAAACATAAAAAAGAATAAACAGTGTTTAAAGGAATCTATTCAGCATCTTACCATAATCTCAATGAAATTTTGATCTTTCCTCCACCAGATCTAACACCAAGGCTCTGATACTAATTATTATTCTAGATGGCTGCTCTGATACCAATCTGTTGGGAACTATCCTTGCTACTTGATGATTACAAAAATAGCAACAAAGATTAGAAGAAATAGATGGCCATCCTATCAAACCCTAGAAAATCCTAGGGTGAGGAGAAGAGAAGGAGAATGAGAGAGGAAGAGAAAATTTTTAAGAAGAAAAGGGCTTGTATTTCATTCATGTTAATTTACAAACTCAATACAGAGTATATATACCTGGTCAGATTAATCCAACCCAAAAAAATCCCTTAGCTAACCTAATGTGATGCACTTCCCAAGCCCATGTACACCCATGTCGAATATGCACATACCCATTGGATTAATTCCTAGTCCAATTCATAGGTTAGCCCCTTAGGACCTCACAAACTAAGGCCTTAAGTCCCTAGGATTAAACCCAATCCTAGGTCAGAACAAAAATCCCATCTTATTTTGTTCGCCACTCGAGCCGGCTCAGTCAGCAATTGGGTTAGCTCGACTGTGATGTCTCCTATGAGAGCCCAAATCATCGCTCTCTGTTCTGCTATTCGAGTCGGCTAACTCAAGATCCGAGCTGGCTCAACTTCTACTTGGGCTGGCTCTGATAGAAATCGAGCCTGCCCTTCCAGTGTGTTAGCCTGATACACTTTCTGGACTTCTGCTTGAGCGGACTTTCTTAGGATTTAGGCCAACTCGACTGAAGCATTGGCTAAAGCTCTTTGATGGTTGGTTTCATTCGCTCCTTGCTCTCTCTCTATCTACTTTCATGGCTTGAGAGCACCATATCTAAGCTTACAAAATATTGGTACAATATTTAAAAATAAAATATATGTTGGTTTTCCACTAAGTAACCGATCTTGTTGCCTAAGCAATGATATTCGTGTCAAAAAGTGGATAATATGAATAAAAAAATATATCAATAAATGAAGGATGAAAGTAATAATACACTTGTCCATATGAAAGTTTAGACGATTTAGAGATAAAGGTAGGAATAATTTAGAAAAATTTTAGAAAAGTATAATGTTCTTCACTTAATTTTCATATTAGTTAAGTATTAATACTCTAATGATATACCTTATACTCTATTGAATATCAATGGTTATTTTGAAAATTGCTCAATAAAATTTGAAACTCTAAAACTAAATTCTTTCTTTATTTGAGGATGAGCAAAGCTTAAGTTAGAGGGTGTGATAATTATCATAAATTCATTGATAAAAATATTAATTTATAAATTATTTTTTTTTATTTTTAAAAATTAATATTTTTATTTATTTTTAAAAAATATAATTATTATTAAAAAGAGCTCATTTTTCTAATCAAACTAAAATAAATTTGGAGCAAATCCAATATAAAATAGATTTGGTTTGAAGTTTCAAAGAAAAAAGAAAAAAATAAAAATAAAATAAAAAATCAGCTCAACCAATCGGTTCGCCTAAAGCTTGGTTCGATCGATTGAGTGTGGCCCAAATCCAGCAGGCCCAGCCATCTAGCACAAGCCTAGCTTGCGCGTCTATTCACCAGTCCAGCCTGCATGCGAAAACTGGCCCATGCCCAAAAGCCCAACTCCCCCACAGCCATGACATCAAGGTGACGTTAGAAATCACATGGTCTATGGTGGACCACAACAGGCTTCAGTTTATCATGGACCCTTAATGGGTCTATCGTAGAAAAATGTAGCTCATGGGGTATTTTAGTAAATTCAAGTGGCGTGTTGCATGCCGATTTGCTGCAATCTATGGTGTGCTTGGTCCACAAGGTCTATAGGTACAGAATGGCACGATCGTGTGATTGAGCTTGTTCTCGATTGAGATGCGATGGTTCAGGGATAATTTCTATTCTGATTTGAAATCGCCTAGCCCCAATGCACCATCTGATGTTCTCGAAAGCTTTTCAGCATGAATCAATGGCTGATGGAAGCCCGTGATTTGATTCAAGCTCCTATGTGCGATTCAATGGCCGAAACTCTCCTGATGAATGCAATTGGATGGCCAGAAGCTATTCCAACTTGATCTGGGCTGATAAAAATTAGTTTTTGGTATGTGTTGGGAATAAACCCCACTCCTATCGAAGTCCAGTTTGACGCTTAGCCTAATGCAACCGATAATCACGAAAGAGCTTCGATCGAGAATTTTTCCTCCAACGGACGAACACCAGCTGAACTCCTTCGACAGTCGAACTCCTCCAGCAGTCGAATCCCTCCAGTGACCGAACCCCAGTCGAACTCCTCTAGCGGCCGAACCCCAGACGAACTCCTCTATCGGCCAAATTTCTTCAGGAGCTAACCTCCTTCCAGACGTCTCCTCCAACAGTCGAATTTTTTTAAGAGCCAAACTCCTTTTAGACATCTCCTTTGATCAGATTTCTCTAGGAGCCGAACTTCTTTCGGACATCTTCTTTAGTTCGATTCCTCTAAGAGCCAAACTCCTTTCGAACTTCTTCTTTAGTCGGATTTCTACAAGAGCTGAACTCCTTCTGAACTTCTTCTTCAATTGAATTCCTACAGGAGCCAAACTCCTTTCGGACTTCTTCTTCAGTCGAATTCCAAATGCCTGCTTCTATCGGATGATTACGACTGCTTCCATCAGATGGTTACAACTATCATTTATCAGCCTTCTACAGGCAATCTCGGTACTGGATGGTTATGACCTCCATTATCAGTCTATTATGAGCGACAACTTTCTCCATAATAAATTTCATATGGCTCTAAGTGGCCCATGACCGAACGGTTACGATTGACACTATCAATCTACTCCAGACTCCATCTATAAAAGGAACCCTCTAGATACGTTTTCTTTAAGTTTTCTTCTTCTTCAACATAACTTTGCTGAATTCATACCCAAGCACCCCATTTTTGTTGGCCAGAAGAGCTGACTTGATCATCAGAGGGTCCTACCGGAGCCACCACCGACTCCGGATGGGACTTTATTTTGCAAGTCATCGGTGGCGACCTTATCTTTCTTAACTTTGGCTTAATCCGACGTCAACCAGATTCTGCAATGTCAATAGGAGATAAGATCTCCCACGAGCTCCAACTTCAACAGGAGATAAGTTCTCCTTCAACCTCGACTGGAGATAAGATCTCCCTCGAGCTTTAACGTTAATAGGAGATAAGATCTCCCCCGAGCTCCAACTTCAATCTCGATTGGAGATAAGATCTCCTTCGAGCTTCAACTTCAACGTCAATAGGAGATAAGATCTTCTTCAACCTTGGTTGGAGATAAGATCTCCTCCGAGCTCCAACTTCAATCTCGATTAGAGATAAGATCTCCCTCGAGCTTTAACTTCAATGTCAATAGAAGATAAGATTTTCTTCAACCTTGGCTGAAGATAAGATCTTTTTCGAGCTTCAACATCAACAGGAGATAAGATCTCCTCCGAGCTTCAACTTCAACCTCGGCTGGAGATAAGATCTCCTCCGAGCTTCGACTTCAACGTCAATAGGACATAAGATCTCCTTCAATCTTGACTGGAGATAAGATCTTTCCTAAGCTTCAACTTCAACCTCGGCTGGAGATAAGATCTCCCCCGAGCTTCGACTTCAATGTTAATAGGATTGGTGCTAGAGGAAGGGCCCTTTGTTTCTGAGGTTTTCTTATTCTTAAAGGAGTGCTCAACAGCGATATCTCTTCTTCCCCTCTAGAATTCTTTCCAAAAAAAATACCTCTTAGGAAAGCTTCGACCCGACGATTAACAGCCTCTGCAGTCAGATCTCATCCAGATCTATTCATTCTCGCTCCAACTCCAACAACTCAAGCTCCACCTACAGCCATGGTAGATGCAGAGCAGTTCAACCTACTAGTTCAGTAGGTTCGTGGTCTCACGAAGGTGGTGTAGGCCATACATTGGCAGATTTCGACACCAATTCGACTGGAGTAGACTCTTTCAGAGCCCCATGATCCGATCGAGGGATGGCCGACTTAGGCTAGCCGACCGGTGATCCTTGGGAAGAAAAAATAGAGAGCAGAAGATTCTTGTTTAGATCATGATTCTTCTTCGAAAGAGATCTTCCCCATCTATAGTCGGAAGTCTTCTAAGATCTATGATTGAGATGACATCCTCGATCAGAAACTATGAGAGATGGACCGACAGATTGAAGAATTCTACCACATCGCCCCAGCTCCCCATGATGATGTCTGCACTGACCCTCCTTTCTCTCTCCGAATTATACAAGAGCCCATTCTACCAAACTTCAAGCTTTCCTAATTTGAAAGCTATGATGGAACCTCTGATCTGATTGATCACCTAGAGGCCTTCCGGATCATGATGCTGCTCCATGGCGCACCAGATACCATCTTATGTCGAGCATTTTCATCCACTTTAAAGGGAGCAGCAAGAAACTGATACTCGATATTGAAGTTGGGTATAATCTTCTCTTTTAACCAGATGAGCCATCAGTTTGTAGCTCACTTCGTTAGTAGCCGACGTCCACGCCGAGGTTCAAATTTTTTGATGCATATCAAGTAGAAGAGGGAAGAATCTATTCAGACTTATGTCATCCAGTTTAATACTGTTGTATTGGAGGTTTGAAATCTGGACCAGTCTGTTGCAATGGCCGCACTTAAGGGCAGCCTTCAGAAGAATAATTTATTATTCTCCCTGGAGAAGAAGTACCCTAAGGACTTTGTCGATCTGCTAGCTTGGGTTGAAGGATATGCTCAAGCGGAAGAAGCCTTCAAGTTGAAGGATGAGGAAGCCGTAGGAGAGTAGCAGACGAGCGAGTCTAATAGACCCACAGGTGAGGAAGGGCCGAACGAAGTTTGGCTATGCTCATGGACTCCCTCCAAGTGCAAATGAGCTTGAACTCCTCCTTGAGCTTGTCGTCATAGAAGCCTTGATAGAAGGGCGCGAAGAAGTTCTTCCTCTAGAAGATTTCACAACTATGCCTCCCTTAATGCTCCTAAAATTTAAGTTCTGATGGAAATTAAGAATTAGCTATAAAGATCAGAAGAATTATGATCTCTCCCAAACAAGCGCAATCAAAGCAAGTACTATTTGTATCATCATAATTACGTTCATGATACTGAGGAATGTTTGCAACTTTGGGACGAAATTGAAGAACTGGTCAGGCGGGATCGTTTGGACCTATTCCTGCGATATCGATTCGAGAGGAAAGGAGAGCAACCAAGCACTCTTGCACAACCGGGGGAGACCCAGGGGGAGGGGTCTTAAAGAAGCCAATCCCTGCATGGAAGTATCCATACTATGGTCGGAGGACATTGGCAAGAAAAGATATTAAGGAGCTACATAGTGTCAATATTAAAATTTTGAAAACTTGCAATATCGTTAACCACTTTTTAATAGAGAATTCTTATTTCAATATTCCTATCTTTTGTGAACTATAACAGAAAAAGGTTAAGTTGGACTTCTTTTTTAGGCCAGATAGAAGGCTTCTGGTATAGGAGATAAGATTTTCTTCAACCTCAGCTGGAGATAAGATCTCCCTCGAGCTCCAACTTCAGTCTCGAAGGGAGATAAGATCTTCTCCGAGTTCCTACTTCAACCTCGACTAGAGATAAGATCTTCCTTGAGCTCCAACTTCAACCTCGGTTAGAGATAAGATCTCTTCGAGCTTCGACTTTAACATCAATAGGAGATAAGATCTCCTTCAACCTTGGCTGGAGATAAGATCTCCCCCAAGCTTCAACGTCAATAAGAGATAAGATCTCTCCCAAGCTCCAACTTCAACCTCGGCTGGAAATAAGATCTTTTTCGAGCTTCGACTTTCATGTCAACAGAAGATAAGATCTTCTTCAACCTCGACTGGAGATAAGATCTCTCCTGAGCTCCAACTTCAACCTCAATTGAAGATAAGATTTTCCTGAGTTTCGACTTCAACTTCAACAGAAGATAGGACCTACTTCAACCTCGGTTGGAGATAAGATCTTTTCTGAGCTTTAACATCAATAGAAGATAAAATCTCCTTCAACCTCGATTGGAGATAAGATCTTCTCCAAACTTCAACTTCAATAGAAGATAGGACCTACTTCAACTTTAGTTGGAGATAAGATCTCCCATGAGCTCCAACTTCAACAAAAGGTAGGATCTACTTCAACCTCGGTTGGAGATAAGATCTCCTCCGAGTTTCAACATCAATAGAAGATAAGATCTCCCACGAGCTCCAACTTCAATAGACGATAGGATCTACTTCAACCTCGACTGAAGATAAGATCTCCTCCGAGCTTCAACCTCAATGGGTGCAGAGCCCAAAAAAAAACTTTGGCAGTCGCCTTTTTTGTACTTTCTTTCTTCGAATTTCAAACTCGAGAGTGGAAGGACTATTGTTGGGGATAAATCCCACTTCCGCCGAAGTCTAGTATGATGCTTAGCCTAATGAAACTGATAATCATGAAAGAGCTTCGATCAAAAATTTTTTCTCCAGTGGATGAACACTAGCCAAACTTCTTCGATAGTCGAACTCCTTCAGTGGTCGAACTCCTCTAGCGGCTGAACCCCAACCAAACTCCTCCAGCGGTTGAACCCCAGACAAACTCCTCCATCGATTGAATTTCATCAGGAGCCAAACTCCTTTAGGACTTCTCCTCCAGCAGTCGAATTTCTTTAGGGGCTGAACTCCTTCCGGACATCTTCTTTGGTCGGATTTCTCCAGGAGCCAAACTCCTTTCGTACATCTCCTTCGGTCAAATTCCTCTAGGAGTCAAACTTCTTTCGAACTTCTCCTTCAGTTGGATTTCTACAAGAGTCGAACTTCTTTCGGACTTCTCCTTCAGTCGAATTTCTATAGGAGCCGAACTCCTTTTGGACTTCTTCTTTAGTCAGATTTTGAATGCCTGCTTCCATCGGATGGTTACAACTGCTTCCATCGGATGGTTATAACTATTATTTATCAGCTTGCTACAGGCAATCCCACTACCAGACGGTTATGACTATCATTATCAGTCTATTATGAGCGACACCTTTCTCCATAATAAATTCCATGTGGTTTCGAGTGGCCCATGATCGGACAGTTACGATTGACACTATCAATCTGCTCTAGACTTCGACTATAAAAAAGATCCTCCAGATATATTTTTTCTAAGCTCTCTTCTCCTTCCACAAAACTCTATTGAATTCATACTTGAGAACTTCATTTCTGTTGGCCAGAAGAGCTGACTTGATTGTCGGAGGATCCTACCGGAGCCACCACCACCGACTCTGGATGGAACTTTATTTTGTAGATCACCGACGGTGACCTTATCTTTCCCAACTCCAACTCGATCCGACGACAATCAGATTCTATACCAATAATATGTTTTGGAGCATTGGATTCCTATTTGATGACTAGAAGATCAAAACTCACTGAAAAACTCATAAAATGCAACCCAGGCAGTGTTTTAAATCGATCTACACTCAGATTCCTCTACAAATGTCGATCTATATCCCGCCTAAGTCCCAAATCACCTAACAGCAAAAGATCCTTCTCTTCAGCAACTATTTAAAGGATCCCAGACCTCCAAAATTAATTATCTTCGATCAAGTGGTAGTGATGGTGCAGGATAGAAGCCATGCTTGGGTTGATGGTTGCTTTGAGGCAAACGATGCCAAGATAAAGAGCTTATCTTCTACACCATCTTTATGCCAATACCGATCTAAGATCAAGATTAATTAAATTTTGGTTTTTATTTTTATTTCTTATTATTTTTAATTTTATATATTTAAGTTCTAAATTAAATTTTAAATTAATATAAATTTATTTTTATGCTTTTTAAATTCATGCTCTTTAATTTTATTGCAAGTAGATGCTAAGATCTAAATAGTAGATCTTAGTATCAAAATTTTTTTGCACCATTTAATTTTGACTTTTTATTTATAATTTTTATTTTCTGACTTCAATTTTTTTTTCAAATATTTTTTTTTTATAAAGTCAAAGATTTCAAAACTAAAATACTGTCTTCTTTGTGGATTCGATCTGACTTACTATCACTACTACAAAAGAGCCTACAATAGTGCATACTATGGCAGCAATTTTTAAAATCACTGTAATAGAGTCTACGACAGTGGTTACAAGAAATCGCTGTTATAGGTCCGACCTATAGCAGCGATTAAAATAAATCGTTGCCATAGTTCGACCTATGACAGTGATTTTTTGTAACCGCTGCCATATATCCGATCTATAGCAGTAGTTTTTTTTAATCACTATCATATATCGGATCTATAGCAGCTGTTCCTTGTAACCACTGCTATACGTCGATCTATGATAGTGATTATTTATAACCACTTTAATATATATATTTTTTATTTTTTTAAATAATATATAATTTTAAAATTTAATATTCATATTTACTATTTATTATCTAAATAATTATCATTAGAGTATCATTGCAAAAGATCACTTCGATCTGATGGTCCTAGCTTCATCGATCAAAAAAATTTGATTTCGATGACTACGAACGACGATGTGATGATCTGATAGATGAAGATCTCCGATAGATTCAAAAATCTGCAATAATAATTTTAGTTATATTTGTAGCATATTATCAAAGTTTTACTTCAATCGGATATCGTTATCTTGGTCAATTTAGTATAGGTTAATTTCGGCCATTAAATGATAAATGAGTGATCAAAGGACTAGATGGTGTCTGATTATAAGATATTTTTTTATAAATGATCTTGGCTAATACTTTAATTATTTTTTATGATGGTGATTATAAAATTCAACTTGTAAGACTAAGAACAATCTAAAACTATGCGTCGCCTGATAACCATTCTTAAACTCCATTGGTTGTTATATATATATGCTTGTGCTTTTGCAATATTTGCTTAACGTGAATAGTTCATATGAAAATGATTTGAATTTTACTATCATTGTCATATAGAAAATATTATTTAACTAAAAAATTATTTCATAATCGAACGCCGTTTAGCCCTTTGATCATCTGTTTCTAATTTAATGATCAAAATCATTTCATACTAAATTGACCGTGATAGCGATATTCAATTGAAGTAAAACTTTGATAGTATGCTATAAATATCACTAAGATCATCATTGTAAATTTTTGAACTGATCGAAGGTCTCCATCAATCAGTCATCGCATCATCATTCATAATCATTGAAATCAAATTTTTCTGATCGATGAAGCTAGGGCCATCGGATCGAGGTGATCTTTTGTGATGACACTCTAATGATAATTATTTAGATAATGAACAGTGAAGATGAGCATTAAATTTTAAAATTATATAATATTTAAAAAAATAAAAAAAAATTATTTTCAATCTACGATAGTGGTTACTAAAAATCGCTGCTATAGATCTATGGTAGTGGTTATAAACTGCTGCCGTAGATCTATTGCAGTAGTTTATCATAACCACTACTAAAGATCTATGGCAGCGGTTCAAAAATTGCTACTGTATGTTAGATTAAAAATCTTCAATTTTTCTTTTCTTCCATATGCTCTCTCTCTCTCCCCTCCTCTTCATCATCGGTGAGACTCCATCCATCCTCGACTGCGACCATCCGTCCCTCGCCATCCCCACCCTCCCCATCCTCGATCGTCGTCCCGCCCCCCACCCTTCCCACCCTCCCCATCCCGACCGCCACCGCCCCTTGCCCTTTCCATCCCCAGCCGCTCGCCTCCTGTCTTCCCCATCCCGACCGCTACCGCCCCTGTCCTTCCCATCCCCGATCGCTACCCCCCACCGCCCACCCTTGCCCTCCCTGGCTGCCTGCCCCCGCCCTCTCCATCTCCGGCCACCCGCCATCCCTTGCCCTCCCCATCCCCGACCGCCCACCACCCCTGCCCTCCCCATCCCCTACCTCCCCATCATGGTGCCCATTCGGGCTCCCTCTCCCTCTCTTTCTCTCATCTTTCTCTTTCTCGCTCTTCTCTCTATCTCACTATCTTGCTATTGTTTCATAGGTTACCTCTAGCACCGTCGTCTTCCTCCAGCACCGTTGTCGGTGACCCTCAAAGCTTTCGGTGCGACCCCTTCTCTATAATCGTAGGTATATTTTTTATTTTTATTTTATAGTATTATTTATTAATTACTGAACTAGATCTGTCAGTGGATCGAGTTTAGGTTAGAACCTAGATATTCAGATCCAGATCTGATTTTAATTATTGGTATCAGACCCAAATCAGAATATCCGATGGGTCCATACTTGAAGTACCAGACCCAGACCCTAATGGATCCCAGGTATCCGGACCTAATTTCGGGATCCGAAACTAAGAAAGGAAGAGGAAGAGAGGGAGGGAGGGGGTTCGACCTTACCGTCGTCGTCGGTAAGGAAGACCGAGAGAGAGGAGGGAGGGGGTCTGGCCTCACCGACGAGGAAGATCGAGCGAGTGAGAGAGGAAGGGGTTCGGCCTCGCCGTCATCGCCGATGAGGGAGATCGAGAGAGGGAGAGAGGGAGGGAGGGGGTCCGACCTTGCTGGTGAGGGATGAGATCGAAAGAGGGAGAGAGGGATCAGGGAGGGGGTCTGGCCTCGCCGATGATGGAGATTGAGTGGAAGATGGGTAGCCTAGGATAAAACTTACCTGGTACTATCGAGGTCCTAGACACATTTGTCAGAAGCGATGGTGATGTCTATATTGTAGATGCCACTAGATGATGACTTCAACATTCTGGTATAAATTATTAATGTCTATTTATTGATGTGTTGCTAATATTATTGTTCAAAATGTTAAATTTATTGTCCAGAGATTGCAACCCCCACCCCTTGGATGACTACGTGGAGCTCCGCATCTGAGCCATGCTATGCTATGTCGTGGGCCGTGCCATGCCGATAGACCATGCCGTGCCTTGGGCCCTGTCATGCCATGCCATGCCTTGGGCCATGTCGTGTTGGTAGGCTATGCCATACCATGCCGTACCATATCGGTAGGCTGTACCGTACCATGTCGTGCATTGGGCCCTATCGTGCCGTGTCGGTAGTTCATGCCTTGGGCCGTGTCGTGCCGATAGGCCATGCCGTGGGCCATCCCGATCGCTAAGCGAACCCCCATCTTATTGCTTTTGTTTATTGCATTGCATAGCGATAGACTCATCAATTGATTAGTGTACATAATCTTTGGCATACGTATATTTTTATGTAATTATATGGATGGTACCTAGGCATATATTTGATTATTGTTCAACATGTTATATTGGTTAATGTTCATTAACGTTGCAGATCACGATGGCACCAAAATGCCATCTGACTTTCACCCCTATCTCTCGACGGGTTACACGGAGTTCAGCATCTGAGGAGCAGTCAGAGCATACTCTATCCATCTTTGCATCGACTGCTCAGGGACCTCCATCATCGACATCTACTCTACTGACAGCATCTAGTACTCCACCAACATCTCAGCCTCTACTATCACCCACATCTCTAACACATGCTATTCCACCGGCATCTGAGTGTATATTTTTATTATATTATTTTTTTATTTTTTATATAGTATTTGTATACTTATATATTTGTATAATGTATTTTTATTATAGGTGCATCATCCAGTAGGATATTTCATGATCCCACATGTATGACGTATGTGTGGAACCGTCAGCATCAAGTGATGGTATAGTATGATTCGAAGGGGAGGCCAGTAGGAAAGACTGCATAGGAGATGCATTCCATTTTTGGAGTGCTTATGAGGCGATCAGACATTATTTTTCTAGAGTCCAGAGACTGACGATTGATAGATGATACTATCAGGGACCGGGTGTGGGAGGAGATATGGGTAAGTGCATCTTAATTATATTTATGCATTTTACATGTTTACACTATGTTTGATTAGAATAATTTTGTAACTGATTTTGATAACTTTGTGCAGAGGAGGTACAACTTTTTTGATTACGAGAGAGCTCGAGATGCCCGACTGAAGAAGATCGAGAAGTTGTACCGAAGCTACAAGATCAAGCTCCACAGAGGATGGCTCGAGCATGGATGAGACACTCTAAAGAAGCTTGTTCCTTAGATACAAGACTATCCTCCGAGTTAGTGGGAGAGGATGGTTACACATTGGAGGAGCCAGAAGTTCTAGGTAAAATTACTAACTTTTAAATTTTTTAATATGCTTAAAGTTATATTTAAATATTTTTTAAATATTTATTATTTATTTAAATACTTGTTAGGCTACCTCCTATCAGAACCGAAAGAATCGGGTAGCCCAGGACTATACGCACACTCTTGGCCGTGAGTTTATGGCCAGTCATGTGCATAGAAAGGTAATAAATTTTAAATCTTATTAGATAAATTAAATTAATATTTTTTTCATATTTTTGATAAACTGATCCATTATTATAGTTGATGAGAGATGGAGTGATGCCCAGTCATAATGAGATCTTCCAATCTAGCCGTATGGACAAAAAGGACAGGCTGATGAACACCACGATCGAGAGGTTTTTTGTAAGTATTAAATATATTATTATATATGATTAGTATTATAGCATTTCTTATAAAATTTTATTTGCATTTATAATTATAGGAATAGTTAGATGCACTCGTGAGCAAGGGCCCGGATATCTCTGGCCCCCATGACCATTTGTCTTAGATTTTGGGGCCTAAGCACTTTGAAAGGATCCGATGTAGGCCCAGACATATGTCGACTAGCTATTGGTCAGAGGCGAGCATCTCTTCATAGGCTTCCAATGTCGTTAATTGGGAGGAGCTTGAGGCGGCATTGGCACAAGCAGATCATGCTGCGATGCGGGCAGATCGAGCTGAGGAGCACACATCTCATCCAGAGGGCATCATGAGAGACATGGTGTAGATGCTCAGCATGCATTTTGGAGGTACCTTCAAGGGCTTTGAGGATATGTTGGTGCACATTCCAGCTCCAGCTCCTCCAGCTCCGGCTCTAGCTCCAGCTCCAGCTCTAGCTCCAACTCGTGCTCCATCTCCCGAGGATGATAATGATGTAGATTTAGGAGACTTTTAATATATATTTTTTTAAAAAATATTATAATAAATTTTATTCAATAATAAAATTTTAGCATTTTAAAAATATTTTTATGTTTATAATATTTTTTGTATTATATATCTCTACATTTTTTAGATAAAATATATAAAAAATTAAAAAATTTATATTTTTTAATTATTCAAAAGCTACGGTAGCAATTTTACAATCACTGCCATAGACATACCAACCGCTGCCATAGGCAATGCATCAACCGCTGTATTAGATTTATGATAGTGATTATATAACTGCTTTCATAGATAAGTCCATGACAGTGGTTCCATAACCGCTATTATAGACTGGTCTATCACAGTAGTTCTATAACTGCTGCCATAGATAAGCCTATGGTAGTGGTTTAAAAATCATTGCAATAGACACTCTATGATAGTGATTTCCATAACTGTTGTAACAACCGCTGTCATAGACCTATAGCGATGGCTGCAGTGGTAGTGGTTAGCTAACGACTGCCATATTCTATAGCAGCAGTTTTTTGGACTACGACAGCGGTTACAAACCGCTGCCATAGCTCGGTTCTATAGTAGTATACTTTCTACATATTTTTAAATTATTTCAAGAAGTCAGAATTAAACTGATAAATATGATGTCTTAGTAATAATATCAACTATCTATGAGATAGATAATAATTGTGTTAGATATGATCCATACTTAATAGAATAGATTATATTTGAATTGGATCAGAAAAATATATATCTCATAAAATTGCATGTTGATAATGAAAAGATTGCAAGAATCAATTATAAACTTGAATATTAAAAGATGAAACTAAAATCCTAGATAATTTCTCTTATTATCTTTAATTAATTTTTAAATTCTAATTATTTATTATTTACTCTCTATTATTTAAATTTGCTAAAATTTAAATTAATTCTCTTTAATTTACTTCTTTAAGTTTCTACTTTAAACATTAAAATTTTATTTTTAAATTAAATTGAATGTCACTTAGCATTCAATTTTTGAGGAAATCGACATCCGACTCACCGCTATTTTAATCTATACTAAAATTAGTTTAAATTATTATTTATACTATAATGAAAAATCTCCTTCATATTCTTTGTAAGGGTCTTTACTCTCATTAAGATAGGTTAACCTTCTGCTTAAGAACCAGAGGACTTTATCCTTGTTAAGATAAGATTAACATCTTATTTAAGAACCGAAGGTCTTCATATCCCTCGTAAGGGTCTTCACCTAAGTTAAGATAAGATTATCTTAAACTCCTATTTAAGAATCAGAGACCTTCACATCCCTCATAAGGGTCTTTATCCTCATTAAGATAAGGTTAATCTCTTATTTAAGAATCGAAGGCTTTCACCCTCGTTAAGATGAGGTTAACCTCCTATTTAAGAATCAAAGATTTTCATCCTTGTTAAGACGAGGTTAACCTTCTATTTAAAAATTGGAGGTCTTAATATCCCTTGTAAGAGTCTTCATCCTTGTTAAGATGAGGTTAACCTCCTATTTAAAAACTAGAGATCTTCACTCTCGTTAAGATGAGGTTAACCTTCTGTTTAAGAACCGAAGGTCTTCATATCCCTTATAAGGGTCTTCATCCTCATTAAGACGAGGTTAACCTCATATTTAAAGATGAGGTTAACCTCTTTAAAGATGAGATTAACCTCCTTAAGAACTAAAGACCTTCACATCTCTCGTAAGAGTCTTTATCCTCATTAAGATGAGATTAATCTTTTATTTAAGAATCGGAGGCTTTTACCCTTGTTAAGATGAGGTTAACCTCATGTTTAAGAATTGAAGATCTTCACATCCCTTGTAAGGATTTTCACCCTTGTTAAAATGAGGTTAATCTTCTATTTAAGAATCAGAGGCCTTCACATTTCTCGTAAGGATCTTTATCTTCATTAAGATGAGGTTAACCTTCTATTTAAAAATCAAAGGCCTTCACCCTCGTTAAGACTAGATTAGCCTCCTATTTAAGAATCGAAGTCCTTCATATCCCTCGTAAAGGTCTTCACCCTCGTTAAAATGAGGTTAACCTTCTGTTTAAGAATTGGAGGCCTTCATTCTCATTAAGATAAGATTAACTTCCTATTTAAGAATCAGAGACCTTCATATCTCTCGTAAGGATCTTCATCCTTATTAAGATGAGGTTAACCTCATGTTTAAAGATAAGATTAACCTTTTGTTTAAGAATCGAAGATCTTCACATCCCTCGTAAGGATCTTCACCCTCATTAGGATGAGGTTAACCTCCTATTTAAGAATCGGAGGCCTTCATTCTTGTTAAGATGAGGTTAATCTTTTATTTAAGAATCGAAGGTTTTCATATCTTTTATAAGGATCTTCATCCTTATTAAAATAAGGTTAACCTTCTATTTAAGAACCGGAGGCCTTCACATCCCTCGTAAGGATCTTCACTCTCGTTAAGATTTGGTTAACCTCATATTTAAGAATAGAAGGTCTTTACCCTTGTTAAGATGAGGTTAACCTCCTGTTTAAGAACTAAAAACCTTCATATCCCCCGTAAGGATCTTTATCCTCATTAAGATGAGGTTAACCTCCTATTTAAGAATCAAAGGCCTTCAACTTTATTTAAAAATGAAGTTCAGCTTGATCACTTCTAGCTATAATTGAAATGCACAAAAGGTGGGAGTATTAAAATAAAAAATATTTTATTAAAATATAGCAATCAATAGTACATTCATAGATTTTTAGAATTTTAAGATCGAGATAATGTAGCTCCTTCAAGCTCCTTTATGTGGTAAGTGTCTGGTTTAACAATCTCCTCAACTTCATAAGGCACTTTCCAATTTGAGGCAAGCTTGCCTTGATTTTATGGCTGAGTAATTTCTGCTCGATACAGCACCAAGTCTCCGACCTTGAATATCTTACTCGTGATCTTAGAATTATAATACTGAGCTACCCTCTGCTTGTAGATTACCATCCAAACTTACACTTTTTTTCATTTTTCTTCCAATAAATTAAGATTTGCTCTGAGGTTCTGTGAATTATTTTATTCATTGAAGCTTTCAACTAATGCTAAAGAAAGTCTGAGTTTGACTGGTATAACTGCTTTAGTTCCAAATGCTAGAGCAAATGGAGTTTCTCCAATAAGCAACCTTTGGGTGGTTCTATATGCCCAGAGTACGTGGTAAAGTTCATCCATCCATGTTCCTTTTGCTTGCTTAAGTCTTTCTTTTATCCCTTACAGTAAAGTTTGATTGGTTACTTTGACTTGACCATTCGTTTGAGGATGTGCCACAGATATTAAATGATGAAAAATATTCAAATCTTTATAAAATTCAGCAAATTTTGCTCTGATGAATTAGTACCCATTATCAGTGATCAACATCTGAGGTAGATCAAATCTATATATAATAGATTTTTAAATAAAATCTTTTACTTTAGCTTTAGTAATCTTTGCCAAAGGTTTAGCCTCAACCCACTTGGTGAAATAGTCCACTCCACTAAAAAAAATTTTCACCATCTAGATGCCATGAAAAATGGTCTGAGTATATTCATCCTCCATTGTGCAAATGGCCAAGAAGCACTTAAGGGTGTGAGTAAAGAAGCTAGCTTTCACTAAATGTTGGCATTTCTTTGACATCGATTGCATCTTTTAACATATTTGATCGCATCCTGGTGCATGGTCGGCTAGTAATATCCTTACCGAAGTAACTTATAAGATAATGATCTTGCTCCAAGATAATTCCCACATACTCCTTCATGAACCTTCCTCAGGGCATAATCAACTTCAGATAGTTGAAGGCATCTAAGAAGTGGTAAGAAATAAGATCTCTTGTATAACTTATTTTCATATAGATGTAGTGAGAGGCATGGTTTCTTAACTTCTAAGCTTCTTTAGGATCTCTAGAAAGGATGCCATCTTTAAGATATAAAACTAGTGGATCAATCCAACTAGGTTCATGGTCTACTTGCATTATCATCTGAGGTTTCTCTGAACTTGGTTGTTGAAGAACTTTAAGAAAAACTTCTTTTGGCAAATCATTCGAAGCTAAAGTAGCTAATTTGGATAGAAGGTCTGTTCTAGAATTTTCTGCTCTTGGAATTTGTTGAATGTCAAAACTATTAAAGATCGAGATTAAGCTCTTCATCTTATCTAAATATTTTCTCATATTTTCCTCCCAAGCTTCATAACTGCCATTGACATGTCCTACCACTAATTGTGAGTTAGTGTAGATTTTCAAATGATCTATCCCCAATTTTTTAGCTATCTTCAATTCTGCAATCAGAGCTTCATATTTTGCTCCATTATTAATTATGAAAAATTCAAAAGCACCTTACGTATTAGGCAATAGCTCCTTTTGGACTAATAAGAATCAAGCCTGCACCTACTCCAGAAGCGCTGGATGAGCCATTAACATATAAAATCCAAAAATCTTTAGAAAAGTCTACTTTCTCTTTAGTGGAGTTTGGCTGGAGATTAAGAGTACTAACTTCTTATTGCTCAGGCTCAGTCGGATTTGGAATAGTGCATTCTACCATAAAATTGGCCAATATTTGAGCTTTAATAGATGGTCAGGGTTGAAATCTTATATCAAATTCTATGAGCTCGATTGCCCATTTCATAATTCTTCCAGAGGTGTCAGGCCAGTGAAGGACCGCTTTTATGGGTTGATTTATAAAGCATAAGTTAGCTTTTCTAGTTTAGTATACCTTATTTCAGCATCTCTTAGGATCCGACTTATTTAGTAGATTAGCTTTTGAATTTTATTCTCCTCTTTGATTAAGACAACTCCGATGGCCACAGGTGATACTACCAAATACAAGAATAATTTTTCATCATGTTCAGGTTTGGCAAGGAGTGAGCTGAGGTAGCTTTTCGATTTTTCAAAGGCTTGCTGACATTCCAAAGTCCAACAGAAGTTTTTTGGTTATTTGAGCACTTGGTTTTGGAGATCTCATACTAGAATATTATGGCAGAAAGAAAGAAGAAATAAAAGGAATGCAATCAAGTATGTGGATCAGCCCAAAGGCTTGCCTCCATGGGGCATGCAAAATTTTACTATAAAAAAGGAATAAATACAAGAAGAGATTCTCCACTCTCAATACTCGTAAACAATCCTCTCAACAAGAAGCAATATTCACAAAGCTCTCTCTTGGAAACCCTCCTAAAATGATCGTAGTCCACTGCCTAGCTATCTGCCCAGAGCCCTACTTTTGCTATCTACTAGTGCTCATCACGTATAGGATTTGCTCTCAGTTTGCTTACTTGTATTGTTACTAGGGTCTCCTGAAGCTTATGCCCACAGGCTTTTATAAGCCTTAAACCGAGCTAGAATTAGAGTAGGGACTCCGATTTAAACTCAAATAGCACTATTGACCATGTCCATAAGATCCTCCACCATCAGATCAAGCTGAGCTACTGTTAGATCAAAACTGCGAGCCCCATTAGCCATTAGATTATGCATCAATCCATCATGGACCGCATGAAACTAGGGAGAAATGCCCCTGGATCACTGCACTGGGCCCTCCCATGCATTGGGCCTGCCCATGTGCTGGGCTGCACCTATGCCCTCGCATGTTGGGCTTGCTCATGCACCACGCTTCCGCACGTGTTACATGGGCCATGCACTCATTATTGACTTGCACATTGGGCCGGGTTGGCCCACACCGATCCATGGGCCTACTTTAGTGGCCCATGGGCTGTACCTCATGCACTGGCCTTCTTCTTTAATGTGTATCTTCTCTATTTAGACTCTGATTTGGGTGTTCTTGGGCTCGTTGGACTTCGTTCATCATCCTGAATCTCGTTGTGAGCTTATTATAGGAGAATTTGAGATATTTTTTTCAATAATCTCCATCTCGACTCGATATTTGATCTTCATCTATCTGAGAACTCATCTTGCATCCCCATGCCCTGGGACATCACCTACTGATTATGGATGGACAAATATGAGAGTTGAACTAGGCCACTCAATCCCATCTCTATCGACTACTATGATCCTTCTAACCTGAGACCTGCTTAGGGTAGCCTCATGCAGCAATAGAAACTTCACCTTATGATGTTGCATGTCATCCTTCCGAGTCTTCCATCTTATTACCAATCCACCTCCACTTAGAGCAGCACCTCGCACTAGGCTTTCAGTCATGAGGTAGTGTCCTTCATACTTTCTTCCTCTAATTATCATCCTACAGCCATGCATAATCTTTAGGATTTCTCTATCAGCTTTTCATCTGAAGCTGATCGAATCTAGTCTGCTCAGTAAGATTAGATTCTTCTTAAAGTTAGATATGTATTGGACCTCATCCAACTTCTTTACTATTCCATTATGAAGCTTCATGCTGACCATCCCACTATCCTTGATCTCATAACTTGATCCATCTAGTAGGAACACAGTGCCCCACTAGTCTCTAGAAAGTCAAACAACTTTTCTTTACAACATATATGATGGGAACAAGTAGAAGTCATAATCTGTGAGCTCAGATGTGGTGCTCCCAATCCTTGAAAACTTGAGAAGAAAGGCCATGAAAAGTTAGGAGCAAGCCAACAAGAAAAATCAATTTGATTAGCAGAGGAGTCGTCTCAGTTTTGAGATGAGATGTCTCAGTGCTAAGCAAGTCATCTTGATCTTAGTCCAAGATGACTCGATCTCAGAGTTCACCAAATAGAGAGCAATGTTTCGAGAGTGTTGGGCTGACATGTAGTTAGAGTCAACTCAATTCAAAGACAAGTCAACTCAGATGTAGGCAAGAGGACTCGATCTGAGGTGGAATTATCTCGATTTTCATAGGCAGATTTGAATGGAGTCTTTTGTTTAGGTTTAGAAGTTTTTCTTTGAGCTTGGGGCTTTCATCCTATTGTATAGTATATATATAGAAAATAGATCAAGGATAATATAATGCTGAATTCATTGCAATAAAAGCTCTTTTCTCCTACTAAAATCTCTTGTTCTCTCTCTTGAATCCAATATTCATGCTTCCGCATAGATCCTAGGAGAGTTCTTTTTTTGTTGCTGGCTAATCACCAAGTGCCAAGCTAGTCCATGAGAGGGACATATTCCCAATATTTGGTATCAGAGCGATGTTACATGGAAGAATGAAAGATACCTGGGGTTCTGCATCCAAGATCTACTATATCAGATTTTATCCTGAACCTTCTTATTTTCTTTATGGTTATCTCTTTATTATAGTGGAAAATTTTTACACGAAGGATAGGTGAATTAAAAGGTTGGAAAGAGCATTTAGGGTATATAGATCTTCTTGAAAGGATAGTTTTGTTGGTGTGTGATCATAGAAGGATGTTAGGATTTTGCTCTTGGCTTGATTATAGTCATGGAATCAAGTAGATTCAAGGTAAATTTTGAGAAGTTAGATGATAAGGTAAACTTTATCCTATGGCAACAAAGGGTAAAAGACTTATTGGTTCAATAGAGGATCTATAAGATCTTGGTAAGGGAGAGGCCAAAAAAGATCAGTACTAAGGACTGAAAAGAGTTGGAGGAGATTGCTTTTAGTACAATCAGAATGTGCTTGGCCGATCAGGTGTTGCCCGAGATTTATATAGAGACCATGGCAAGGGAGCTCTAGATGAGACTGGAGAATACCTACATCGAGAAGAACATGACTAATAAGCTATGGTTAAAGAAGCAGCTTTATAGTCTGAGGATGCCTGAAGGTGGTCTTGTTGCATATATCTAGAAGTTCAATCAGATGTGTTCTGAGGTGATGAGCTTAGATATGAAGATTGATAAGAAAGATTGGGCGCTATCATTACTATGTCCTCTTCTAGGTTCTTATGATGGTCTCATAACAACCTTAGTTTATGAAAAGAAGATCCTAAACTATGAAGAGATTGTTGGTATGATCAGATCACATGAGCAAAAAGAAAAGATCTATAAGGAAGACCCTAAGTCTGAGGTCTTAGCTATGAATGAAAGGCAGGAAAGATCAACAAAGAAGGTAAAGAAAAAAAATCCAAGGATAGATCAAAATCTCAGGATCAGATGGGTCTACAGAGTGCGATACTACATGGATGTTGGATTCAGCATGCTCACACCACTATACTTTTCATTAAGAGTAGTTTGCTATCTATCAGAGGATTGATAGAAAAAGTATTAGTCTTGGAGATGATCACTCATGCAAAGTAGCTAGAGTTGGCACTATTAAGGTAAGCATATATGATGGGGTCATTTGTACATTATCTAGTGTTGTACCAGAGTTGAAGAAAAATTTGATTTCTTTGGGCTATTTGGAGGAGCAAAGTTATGCTTTTAGTAGCTAGGCTGGGAGTGGATGCTTAAAGATCTCCAAGAGAGCTTTAGTAGTGATAAGAGATAGAAGACTAAACAATAATATTTATAGAATGGAAGGCTTGGTTGTACATGATAGTACAGAGGTGCTAGCAGTGGCACCAAAGGAGCAGCTTTTGTATCGACTGTGGCACTATCAAATGGATCACATAAGTGACCAAGGGCTCATAGAATTTAGCAGTAGAGGGATAATCTCGACTCTAAAGAAGGAGAGCACTAATTTATGTGAGCCGTGCATCTTTGACAAATAGCATAGGATGAAGTTTGCCATCAGTTTCAAGGGCAGTGAAGGAGTGCTGGATTTAGTGCATTCGGATGTATGGGGATTGATTCTTATATCAGCTAGAGGTGAGGCAAAGTGTTTTATCACCTTCATTGATGATTACTCAAGGAAGGTATGGATTTATCTAATCAGAAGAAAGTCAAAGATATTTGCCTGGTTTCGAACTTGGAGAGCTGAGGTAGAGAAGAAGTCATGGAGACAGGTGAAGTATCTAAGGTTAGATAATGGAGGAAAATATATAAGTCTAGAGTTCAGAAAGTACTATAAGAAAAATTATATCAAATGCCATTGCACAGTGAAAATAAATCCATAGTAGAATGGTGTCGTGGAGAGGATGAACTAAATATTGACTGAGAAGGCATGGAGTTTGAGGCTGCAGATATCACTTCTAAAGTTTTTTTGGGTGATGCTATAATATTTTCTTATTTCTTATCAATAGGTTCCCTTATCACAAGCTGAATGGAGGCATTCTAGAGAAGATCTGGAGTGGAAAGAAGGTAGAGCTTGGCCACCTAAATATCTTTAGTTGCTCGATCTATGCTCTTGTGGAGGCAACCAAGAGGAGCAAGATGGACCCTAAATCTCAAAAGTTGATCTTTATTAGGTATCCACAAGGAGTCAAGGTATACTTGCTATGGAATCTTGAAGCACAAAAGTCAGTAATCAGCAGGGATATCATCTTTGATGAGAAGAGCATCTTCGAGAGTTCTGAGAGTATAAGTGGAATTGGAGAAATGAAGGTGGATAGTGGTGGCCTATTAGAGGCAGATGACATACAGTCTACATCTACTTACAGGAATATTCCTATTGAGATGGAGATGGATAGAAAAATATTTACTCAAATGGGAGACTAGCATGGAGAGCCAGTTGTTTAGGTGGAGGTGCAGGAGGAGCCGCAGACTTCATGCAGGAGGAATGTGCTGGTGAGAGTGGCTTTGCATAAGCCTTAGCATACTATTAGAAGACCTATCAGATATAGCATTAATGAGGCTATCTTCTATGCTCTCATCATTGCTAATGAAGATCCAAAGAACTATGCAAAGGCTATGAAAAGTGATGACCATGAGTCATAGATGCAGGCTATGATGGAAGAGATGGAATCACTGGAAAAGAATCAGATATGGCAACTGATGGATCTTCTAGAAGATGCTCGGTCTATTGGCTCTAAGTGGGTGTTCACTAAGAAAGAGGCACCTTCAGAACAAGATGGAGTCAAATTCAAGACAAGACTGATAGCAAGGGGATGCTTATAGAGGAAAGGGATTGATTATACTGAGGTTTCCTCTCCTATTGTACGTCATACTTTTATTTGGATTTTGTCATTGTTGGTGGCACAGTATAACATAAAATTAGAATAGATGGACGTGAAGACAACCTTCCTTCATGAGACTTTAGAGAAAAGGATCTACATGAAGTAGCTAGTTGGTTTCATAAATATTGGATAAGAAGAGAAGGTTCATTTACTCAGGAGGTCACTATATGGTTTGAAATAATTTTCTTGTCAGTGGTATCATAGATTTAATAGTTTTATCTTGTGTTTGGAATTTAGTAGATATGAACATGATTGTTA
Source organism: Cocos nucifera (assembly GCA_006176705.1). Taxonomy (NCBI): domain Eukaryota; kingdom Viridiplantae; phylum Streptophyta; class Magnoliopsida; order Arecales; family Arecaceae; genus Cocos; species Cocos nucifera. The sequence goes on from QRFJ01000055.1 coordinate 345,727, forward strand.
TGTCTATGTCAAGGATGTAGATGACAATGATGCTCTATATCTACTATTATATGTAGATGATATGCTTATAGCTAGTAGAAGTATAAAGGCTATGAAAAGGTTGAAAGAAGCATTATCATCTAAATTTGAGATGAAAGATCTGGGTCCAGCAAAAGAAATTCTTAAAATAGAGATATGCAGAGATAAATGCAAAGGAGTGCTCCATTTATCACAAAGAGGATATGTATAGAAAGTTCTGAAGAGGTTTGGTATAGAGAAGGCCAAACCTATAGAGATACTATTGCTGAGCCACATATCTCTCTCCAAGTATTAAAGGCCTCAGTTAGAAGAAGAGAGAGAGAGTATATGGATAGAGTCCCTTATGCAAATGCTGTAGGTAGCGTGATATATACCATGGTGTGCTATAGACCAGAAATAGCACATGCCGTGAGTTTAGTTAGTAGGTACATGGCTAACCTTAGAAAGAAATATTGGAAAGTATTAAAATGGATACTAAGATATCTACAAGGAATAAGAAACTATGGTCTGGTGTTTGGTGGGCAGCCTGGAGGATTTAAAGAAAAATCCATTAAAAATATATGGAGGTTCAGATCCTCTAGGAGGATTTGTAGATGCAAACTATGCTTATGATCTTGATACAAGAAGGTCTACCACTGGATATCTTTTCTACATGTTGGATGGATCGGTATCTTGGAGATCGACCCTTCAACCAGTCACAGCCTTGTCTACCATAGAGGTCGAGTATGTTAGGATTACAAAGACTGCAAAGGAAGCCCTATGGCTTAGGAGATTGATTATCGAGATGGAGGTAGAGCAGAGCAAGATTACACTATACAGTGATTGTTAGAGTGCTCTACAGCTGGCATAGAATCTAGTCTATCATGCACGCATAAAGCATATAGATATGAGGTACCATAGAATCAAGAAGCTAGTAGAGAAGGATAAAATAGAGTTGATGAAGGTCCATACTAAGGAGAATCAGTTGGATGCACTCATGAAAGTACTCCTCAGAGATAGTTTTTAGATGTGTGTAGCATGAAAGGTTCCACAGGGAAAAGCTGAGTCCATAAGGACTTGGAAACACCATGGTGGAGAATGTGAGCTCAAGTGTGGTGCTCCCAAGTCTTGAAAACTTGAGAAGAAAAGCCATGAAAAGTTAGGAATGAGCCAACAAGAAAAATTTGCCTGATTAGTAAAGGAGTCATCTCGATTCTGAGATGAGACGACTCCATGCTATGCGAGTCATCTTAGTCTTAGTCTAAGATGACTCGATCTTGGAGTTCACCAGACAGAGAGCAGTGCTTCGAGAGTGCTAGGCTGATATGCATTAGAGTTGACTAGGTTCAAAGAAGAGTCGACTCAGATGCAGGCGAGAATACTCGATCTTAGGTGGAGTCATCTCAATTTTTGTGGGTAGATCTGAATAGTATTTTCTATTTGGGTTTGGGAGTTTTTCTTTATGCTTGGAGCTTGACTCTTTTGTATAGTGTATATATACAGGAAATAGGTCAAGGATAATGTAATGTTGAATTCATTACAATAAAAGCTCTTTTCTAACACTAAAATCTCTTATTCTCTCTTTCTTTTGAATCCATTGTTTGTACTTTTGCATAAATCCTAGGAGAGTTCTTCCCTTGTTGCTAACTAATCATCAAGTGCCATGCCGATCCATGAGAGGGACATATTCCTAATATAATCCACTGAATGGAAGAAGTAGATACTCATCAGTTATCAGAAGTGTTGGAAAATGTGTCCTGAAGCCAATTATCTAAGTAGTAGATGATTGAAATTAGTATATAAATTATCTAATAATAATAGTAATTTGGCTGTTTCATCATAAAAGTTCTATCTTTCTTAAATGAACTCCTAAATTATGATGAAGTCTTTAGAACTATAATTAATTGATAAAGGAGGATTTATTGGATGGTTCTTAAATTGTTCATGACCAAATGATAAGTTATTAATAAGAATGATAACTTATCGAGTGTAGGTCGCTGTATGCCATATGCGTTGGTTATCCTCGTAACCAAGTAGTGTGGAGACACTGGTATGGCATCTAGGTGAGATGTAGGAGTATATCTACACTGAACGTGATCAATGCAGCACTCTACTGTCAAGAATAGCTAGCTAAGGCCAATGGATATAAATGTCCCTCCGACCTAAGATCTTCACGATGACCTACGAGCAACTCACTGTACTTTGGTGTTGGACTGCCTATATTTCTAATATAGATGACAAAAGATTTTTGGATATAGTTAAGTACTTGTAGAGTCGGTGTATGAGTCAAGATGAGATTGACCACTCCTGATTAACTTTAGGAAGAGAATGTCTTGCTGTGTTTCAATTTAGTAAAACCTAGGTCGAGGTAATGCTCGTGAGGTGTCACGAGATTTGCAAAATTTTGAGACACAATAGAGATGACTTGTATGAGTGTTTGATAGCATACTCGAAGTCGTCTTGAGTATTATTGGTCATAGGGATGAATTATACGGTAATCATGGGCTAGGGTTCTAAAAATGTTACTTTGCATATATTCAACTTATCCAGATGTTGGGAACCATTGCTAGATGGTAACTTTGATTGGTATAAAAATTGGTTTATGTACTACCGACTTAGGTTCAAACTTATAGGGTCACATACATTAGAGATTGTAATCTGATCGGATGGTTAATTGATAATTGAGAATTATTTCGAGATCAAACATTCAATGCGATTGATGTTTGACCTAATGCAAGTATTGTAGGAAGATTGATTAGTAATTGGATTGCTAATTGGCTCAATTTGATTGAGCAATTAGGTTGAGATTAAGTCTAATTGAATTAGATTCAATTAAAATTGGTTTGGACTTAATTGGGTTAAGTCCAATTGGTTTATTGGATAAGCCAATTGCAAGAGAAAATCAATTCCTAGTTAGACTAGGATTTAAGTGTATCTAATTCCAAATTGACTTTAGATTTAAATCAAAATTAAATATAATTTAATCTAATTTAATTAAGCTCCTAATTATACTAGAATCACTCTCAATTAGTTTGTATTTTATCTAGTTTAAATTAGTTTTGATTTAGGTTCAAAATAGTTTTGACCTAGTCAAACATAAAGAGTCATAATTGGACTGGGACTCTCACTCTTCTCTTGCACCAATGGTCCCATGCCCCAATATTTAATTCTAGATTTTTTTTTTTATGATTTATACACCTAAGAAATGATTTTCCACACCCCATTATCTCAGGAATTGGATTTAAATTTGATTTGATCAAAATTAGAAGGAAGTTGGAAATTGTTTCCTACTTGGAAGAGTCTTCTTTAACCCAAACTCCTTCCTCCCTTGTGCGCCAACTCTGCCCACACCCGTCCATCTTATTCAGCCCTCTTTCCCTTTGTTTGTGCATGAGAATTAGTGGTTACATGAAAAAATAAGTGGGAGGGGTGTCCAAGAGTTGGACGCCCCATAGAAGTCCTCTTTTGACTAGGTTTTGACCTAGTCTTGCAATCAAAGATGGACGCCTCTTATGAGATGGTTTTAGGATGTGAAAAACCCTAGAAAAATTATGAAAAATTAGAGAAAAAGGAGAAGAAGGTGTGGCATCAAGATTCATGGAGAAGAGCCTTCAATTAAGATATCAAAGGTTGATATTTTGAAGAGACTAGGTAAGAAAAGATTGTCTTCTCTTATATTTTTCTTTTATTATTTTTTTTATTTTATTTATAATTTTTATATGATAAAAATATGAGAGAGAGAGAGAGAGGATTTGGGTGTGGGGATGAGTGCTCCAAGTTATTGGGGCATGGTGTTAATTTTTTGAACATGATCTGATCATGTCCTGATGAGAGAAGGAGAAGAGAAGAAAGGTCTTCTCTTAGGGTTTCTTGGAGAACCTTTACTCTCCAATTTTTATGGGATTTTTGTATGAATAAAATTAAAAATCTTAGATCTGAAAAGTTAGAAAAAATTCTAGAGGAGAAGGTCTCCTTTTGTCCTAGCATAGAGATAATTTTAGGACATCAACCATTGATGTCCTGAAGGAGAAGATTTGTCTTCTCTTAGGATTTGTTTTTCCTTGATTTTATTTTCTAATTTATGAGAGATCCAAGCATTTGATTCCTCCCTTATTCCTTCTCGTGTTCTTCATCTCTTGGAGTATCTAAGAGATTTGAAGAATATGTATTTGATTAACCATCAGGAGGAATTCATGAGAAGTTAGCACTTCGAGTGGATCTTCGTTCGACGAACCTTCGATCTGTGTCGTAGGTTCGTATGAATCACTTGTAGAGGCTAGATGCTTGTGCGGCTCCAAAGATAATAATGGATTCAATCACGGAGTTCTCGATCCACACAAAGATAAGAGATCTGATCTCTTGGTGACCTAGATGCAATCTAGGATTAGATCTAGAATTATTCTATATCTAGGTATTGATATGATCAATTCCACTTATGATTAATTTAATTTTAGATTTATATTTACATGATAACATATTATAGATCCTTGATGTAGGATTTTATAATTTGATTACATGCATATTATAGATTAAATAGTTTAATCTATGTCTTCCGCTGCTCTATATTTCAAAAAAGTTTTGAAATCTATGCATGAAATCCTACATATTTTCTATCAATGGTATCAGAGCATCTAAATTTTTTTATAACATATTCATGTATGCTTAAGAATTAATCTAAAAATTAAAATTAATTAAAGATCGCACATACTGCCATTAGGTTGTCCTGTTGTAAGGTTAACCCTTATAATGAAAAGGTTGTCCTAGTATGTGCTGATCTAAATCAAAATCATGAATTATTTAGATTAGATCTAAGAAAATTTATGATTTAATTTTTTAATTTAAATCTAAAATTTAATAGATATTAGATTTATTTTAGATTAGATGTAAATAACATCAGGATTACATATACTGCCATAAGGTTGTCCTGCTGTAAGATTTATTCCTTACAGTGGAAAGATTGTCCTAGTATATGCTGATCCAAGAAACTTAAATCATAAATATGTTAGATGAGATCTAAAATAATTTATGATTTATTTTTAAATTTTAAATTTAATTTTAAATGATTTATGATATGATCCACATGATGTGTTTTATGTTTAGATCTAATCCTCTTATTGCATATGTTGATATATAATTTTTATTTTGAATCTAGAATGTATATGTATGACATATTTATTTTATAAAAATTAAATCACAAACTTACTTTCTGCAAAACCCTAGGACATGATCTAAATAATGAAATAAATTAGATCTAAAACTATATATTGAATATGATTCAATACAATTTGAAAATGTTTCAAACAATAAAATCAGAAACTAATTCTAAGATTCCATAAACCTAAACCCATAAGACTTGAACTTAATTGAGAATTAAGTAATTGTTTAGGATCTAGGTTTGTGATTTGAAGATCCTAAGATAATTTCATAATACATGGGTTAAAGAAAAATGGGTTAGCTTTGATCATGTCCTTAACTGGGTTAGACCTAGGGTTAGATTAAATATGGACATAGTTAAGAAATTGATTAAAACTAAGTAATAGTTAATTAGGATTAGATCATTTTTATACATCACTTCAATAGTTGTAGTTAATCAAAGTCCATACATCTAACAAATGGATACTGATCGTGGCTTAGTGGTCGAGCTCGAGTCTTTAGTTAGACCAAATCAAAATTGACAAATCAATTGGTGTTTAAGGTAAGTCTAGCATCCCAGATCGATGGTTTTTAATTGGCAGTCTACTTACCTGGCCATTTTTGATGGTGTCTAAGGCAAGCCTTGGCAGATTCTTCCACCGATCTCACTTACCTGGCCAATGTGGTTAATCAAGTTTTTGATTAGGTTGCTCATTGATTCGTGCTAACCCATGTCATATAGGAAATTAGTGAGACTGATTTTATTCAGTGAGATTGGTTTAGGTGCCCATGGACCATAATTGATCCTAGTCAGAGTTATACTAAGAATTATACTAAGAATTATACTAAGAATCCAACTCCACCTCCCTTTTGGATTCTAATCAGAGTTATACTAAGAATCCAGTTTGACTGGTCTTAGGCGCCCTCTAAGGAGGAATCCAGGGGTCTCTATTCCAACCAATCAGATTTAGATCTGATTTCACAAAGGGTTGTGATTGGTTGAGAGGAAGAGGAGTTGGATCATAAGAGGTCTATAAATAAGACCCTGCGCCCAACCCTAAGTGAATGAAATTAGACACGCCCCAAGGCTGCCTCTCCCCTCCTTCTCCACACCATAGTCTCTTCTCCCCTTGCTCTCCACGTCCAAAAGAGTTTTGGACTTAGGTTGGAGCGATTCAGATCAAGGAAAGGCGATCAAAAGCAAGAAGACTGCGCTGCTGCAAAAGGATGACTGCAGATCTTCAAAAGAGTTTTGAAGATCCTCCAGATCAGATCCAGATCTGATTTTTGGAGGTGTGATAGAGAAGAAGAGGATCTCTAGATCCAACCTGAGTGGATACCGGTAGAGGCCAGGTGCTTGCGTGGCTAAGATCCAGAACCTTCCGCTGCAATCAGGATCATCTACAGGGTAATAGGATTACCCAAATCAGGTAAATTAAATTTGATTTAATTTATCTTGTTTTATTTTATTTATTAAAATAATAAGAATCAGATCTAAAACATATCAAGATCTGATTGAGATCAAGAGAAAATTTTTGAAATATATCTCTTGATCTAATCAGATCTGGACAAACCTGGACCGGGAAACAAGGATTTCCCTTCAACTGGTATCAGAGCCATGGTTCTAAATTATTTAGATCTGATTTTAATTTTATTTTAATTAGAAAATAAAGTGATTTCAGATGTCACATGAGATGTGATCAGATCTAAAATCAAAAAAATTAAAATTAAATGATTTGGATCTAAGAACATGAAGATATGCATGACTAGTTTTGGAATAGAATAGTTCTATAGAATAGTTTTGCATGTCTTTGATTTAATCTGATTAAATCATATTTTAGATCTTCTTATTTACTATTTTTTGATATTATAAGTGTTATAATAACATCTGATAAACAGCAAATAAAAATTATTTAATTTTAAATATCATATGAGATATGATAGATGCATGACTAGACTAGTTGTAGAATAGTTCTACATAATTATCTAGATTAGAATTTATTTTGATTAGATCAATTTAAATCTAATTTTTTAGATTATTATGAGATAATTTAGATCTGAAAACATGCATGATTATGATACATGAGATGTATGCAAAATATACCATGATTAGATCTACTTTATATATGAGATATATAATATAGATCTGATATTGTTTTGTAGTATTGAATGTTCCTGATTAAGGCGTTCCTCTTGGCCGTCCAGTCATAAGAACGAAGAAGGATTTTAAGGCCCTCTCTTCCCATTCGATGGGGTGTTCTTATGACGTGTAGGGGTGCTGCGTGTTCGTCCTTAATCAGAAACCCAAAACTTACTTTCTGCAAAACCCTAGATCCTGAAACCCTAGGATTTATTGTGCATATTTTATTTATGAACCCAACTTAATTAAGAATTAAGTTTATGGAATATTAATTAGGTCTAAAATTGAGAATTTCAGATCTAAGACATATTCATAATACTGGGTTCGGGCTTGGGTAGCTCAATTAGGTCTAAGCGGTTGATCAAACCGAATCAAGAGTTGGTTAGATGGGATCAACAATGCTTAAATTTGACCAGCCTAATAGGATTAAGTCTGGGTCAAGATCGAGTCACGATCAAGCAAGACCTAATTAGGCTCAGAGGTTAGAGTCTGGATTGTAGGCTAACCCAATTGGTTCTGACTCAACAATTTGGTGTCTAAGGTAAGTTTGGCACAGACGACCGACTGGTTTTTAATTGGAAGCTACTCGATCTGAATGCGTTCTTGTGCGAGTTAACGGCATATTCCTTCCACCGATCTCACTTACCTGGCCATATCTGTTGACACAGTTCTGATCTGAGGTGGTCAATAATCCGAGCTGACCCATGCCACTAGGTTAGTCATAATTGTTATGACTAAGCCAAGTCTAGTTTAATGAGACCTGAATCAATTCTCCCTAAGAAAAGATTAAGTCTGAGGTCTTCCACCATTGTAGACGTGCGGGCCCTTCCCGGGGTTGATTGTTCTCGGCTGGATATAGTGGCTCAGTTGCACCGGGAAGATGCAACCATGTCTATTAGGCATTGGATGCTATGGGCTGGAGGATGATTTGGGCTCAATATTCCTGGATACGGTGAGAGACCCAATTAGGAACCCAGTCTATGCAAATGGTGGTCGACTTAACTGGAGTGATCAATATTCCAGATACGGTGAGATTCATGAATTAGAGACCAAGTTTGGGTGCACCATGATTAGAGAATCATTGAACAAGAGTTGTTCACTCATTGGCTAACCCATCACCAATAACTGTTAGGTGAGGTGATGAGTCAGTTGGTGAGACCGCACCACCCACTAGAAATCATCAATCGCGGAGATTTTCGCATCTCTACAGAGGGAGTGTAGGGATCCGAGAAAATAGTGGGAGCTAATTTGTTTAAAAAAATAAAATCCCTAAACAAATTGGTCAAGTCAAAATTACAGTATCTAACTAGAATCTTTGACTCTCTACAGGAAAATGTCTGCGTCCAACCCACTGGCACGTATCCTAGACACACATAGACTGACTGGACCCAATTATAAAGATTGGCTCAGGAACTATAAAATTATTTTGGGTTTAGAGAAGTTAACACATGTTTTGGACCAGGACCCTCCCACATTACCAGCCCGTCCATCTATTGAACAGAGAGCATCTCTGGAAAAATGGATTGACGAAGACAATAAAGCCATATACTACATGTTGGGCTCGATGTCTGATGAGCTCCAGCGCCAACATGAAGATATCGGGACTGCTCGCCAAATGTTGGCTCACCTACAGGAGATGTTTGGTGAACAGAGTCGTGCAGCCAAATATCAAGTCACAAAATGACTTTTTAAGGCTAAGATGCATGATGGGCAGTCAGTCCAAGATCACTGTCTGACAATGATCAAGGACATGGAAGAGCTTGAGAAGCTCGGTGTGAAGTTGGACTTGGACTTGCAGAACGATATTATTATTGCAATCCTTGACTGATGCATATGGGCAA